>PVIW01006964.1:0-79136 GCA_004026585.1 Noctilio leporinus | reverse complement strand
GGAATGGGGTAGGGGGGAGGGAGAGGTAGAGGCAAAGATGGGGAGCAGCTTAGACAAGAACCTAGTATAAAGGAACCATGGACATGGACAACAGGTGGGATTGACTTTGGGGGGAATGGGTGGGTGGGTGGGGGGACAGAGGGGAGCAAAAAGGGGATGGATGTAATACAACAACAATAAAATTTAAAAAAAAAAAAATCAAGGACTACTTGATTTCAAGTCTTCTTATAAAGCTACAGATAGTATGGCAATGGTGTAGGGACAGGCAGAACAGTGAACAAGAATAGAGTATAGAAATAGATCTACATACATAGCCACAACTGATTTTTCAACACAGTAGTAGGCAACTGAGTAAAGAAAGGACAGTCTTTTCCATAAATTATGCTGGAATATTTGGTTATCCAAATGCAAAAAAAAAAAAAAAAAAAAATTCTTTTGCTTTATAAATAAAAAAATTAAAATATTATTTAAAAATACTCATCTTTGGCCCTGGCTGGTAGCACAGTGGGTAAGGCGCCGGCCTGCGAACCCAAAGATCGCAGGTTCGATTCCCCAGCCAGGGCACATAACAAGGTTGCAAACCAAGTCTCCAGTCAGATCTGTGGCTGGAGTCAGGTGAAAGGCAACCATACATTGATGTCTCTCTCCCTCTCTGCCTCTCTCCCTTCCCCTCTTTCTAGAAATAATGAAATAAAATCTTAAATAAAAAAAAATTAAAAAAAAATACTCATCTTTGGATTAAGCAGTTTAACTTAAATCCTGACTGAGTCAGAAGTCCTATTTGAATAGTCATACCAAACCATTAATAATTAAAAACTGAATAGTTTATTATAAGAGTTATGTGTTCTGAGAAGTGGGACATTCATGCTTTATGAGCAGGATTCCTTTCAGATCAGAAGTAGCCAGAAAATAATGTGCATATCTTAAATGCTAACAAGCTATGGGACCCAATCATGTGATAGAAGCCACTAGAATATAAGATTTCTATGAGTAAGCAGAAGATTCAGCTACCTGTAACTTGACCCCAGGGATGTCATTTACACAGGCTATAAATTGTATTGCTCTAGGACTACAAGCAGTCATTCACTGCATAAAGACTTTTGGATCAATGATAAACTGCATATAGGAATGATATCCCATAAGATTATAATGGGGCTCAAAAATTCCTATCACCTGGTGACACTGTAGCCATTGCAACATCACAGGGCAACACCTTACATGAGTGATTGTGGGGGTGCTGGAGTAAACAAACCTGCTATTAAGTACAGCATGTACAATCATGTGCAGTACATAATACTTGACAATAAACTATGTTACTGGTTCATATATTCACTATACTATACTTTTGGTCATTATTTTATTTTATTTTGTTTTTTTAAAGGTTTTATTTCATTATTTTTTAGAGAGAGGGGAAAGGGAGAGAGGCAGAGAGGGAGAGAGACATCAATGTATGGTTGCGTTTCACCTGCCTCCAGCCACAGACCTGACTGGAGACCTGGTTTGCAACCTGGTTATGTGCCCTGGCTGGGGAATCGAACCTGCGACCTTTGGGTTCACAGGCTGGCGCCTTATCCACTGTGCTACCAGCCAGGGCTGGTCATTATTTTAGAATGTGCTCTTCCTACTTATAACTAAAGGAGTTTGCTGTAAAATACTATGCCCATGTTATGTTGGCAACAGCCTCCTATATCTCATGTTTACATTAAATTATGGGTCTTTTAACTGCGTCATTTTCTCCCATGTTTGATTTAATCCCTTTTGTACAGTAACATGCTGTACATGCTTGTGGCCTAGCAGCAATAGGCTGCACCATGAAATCTTAGGAGTGTAGTAGACTGCTCTATCTAGATTTGTGTAAGTACTCTATGAAGTTCTCCTAACGACAAAATAGCCCAAGGACTCACAGCAGTGCATGGCTGAAATGCTAAATCTGACTCATTAGTCCCTGAGAATTCAGAGCATCAGAGCCCAAAGCTCTGCTTGTGAAACTGACCAATGATGAAGTTACGCTAAAACTTGATTGGGATGAAATTATTATTTTCTTATCAAATAACCATCTCTCAACTATTAGAAGATTTAAGATAAAGTATAGAAATGTTCATGATAGTCAGAGCCACTAGATATATTTTTATTCTTGTTTATTCTATTACAGTTGTCTCAATTTTCCTTCTTTGCTCTTCTCCACCCAGCCCACATCCCACCCCTACAGTCAATCCCCACACTGTTGTCTGTGTGCATGGGCCATTCATACATGTTCTTTGACTAATCCCTTCCCCTTCTTTCCACCATTCCTTCACCCCTACACCTGCCACCTGGCAGCTGTCAGTTTGTTTCATGTGCCCATGTCTCTGGTTCTGTTTTGTTTGTTAGTTTATTTTGTACATTAGAATCTTCTTTTTTTTTTTTTAAAGAAAAGATTTTATTTATTATTTTTCAGAGAGAGGTGAAGGGAGAGAGGCAGAGAGGGAGAGAAACACCAATGTATGGTTGCCCTTCACCTGCTTCCAGCCACACAGCTGGCTGGAGACCTGGCTTGCAACCTGGTTATGTCACCCTGGCTGGGAATCAAACCAGCAACCTTTGGGTTCACAGGCCGGCGCCTTATCCACTGTGCCACCAGACAGGACAGAATCTTCTTATAAGGGAGATTGAATGGTATTTTTCTTTCAGTGACTGGCTTATTTCACTTAGCATAATAGTCTCCAGTTCCATTCATGCTATTTATGTTTCAATGTTATGAAATTTGAACATATCTGGAGTGTTCTTATAATGAAAAAAACTGGCATTTTAGAACAACATATGTCAAACAGTTAATGGTATTTAAAATTGGTTTAGTGGTTAATTTATGCTTCTGATATTTTTTAAATTTTTATTTATTTATTTATTTTAAAAAAAGATTTTATTTCATTATTTTTAGAAAGAGGGGAAGGAGGAGAGGCAGAGAGGGAGAGAGACATCAATGTATGGTTGCTTTTCACCTGCCTCCAGCCACAGACCTGACTGGAGACCTGGTTTGCAATCTGGTTATGTGCCCTGGCTGGGGAATCGAACCTGCGACCTTTGGGTTTGCAGGCCAGGGCCTTATCCACTGTGTATGCTTCTGATTTTAAAGTAAGCCCTCATTAAGTGCATATATTGAAACATTTAAGAAAACTCAAGAATCAAAATATTTAAAAGTTTAATTTAATACTGCTTATTTAAAAAATAAAAACATTTTAGACCTGAAAGGATTTTAAGTCATTTAATTAAAGGACATAAGGAGGAAGTTGAATATTTTATATTTATAAATATAGCTTAAAATATTAAATGGGATCTGTCATTATTCAGAAACTGCCAAACTTGCTAGACTTTAAAGTAGAATAGGTCTGTATGTTCAATTTAAAAGTTAAAAGAAGAATCTTGATAAATTGAGTTTAAAATTTTAATATCAAAAGAAATCATTGGATGATGTCTTTTGCACTGAAAATCTGTTCTTAAGGATCTAAAAATCTTACATTTAATATGACCACCCTGTTTTCATTCTGAGATTTGTCCCAGTTTTCTATTCTCTTAAATTCTTCCATTTTTAACTTATAAATTATCCTGTCGCAGACCTTTCAAGAACATGATCTCAAAATTGTAGAAAACTATATATATGCACAAGTGTTTCTTTTTACTAGACTTTCGGTAGTGAGCTTGGCACAAAACACATTTTCAATAGGTGCTCGACAGGATCATGGTAATAGCTGTTGAATGAACTCACTTGTTTTTCTTAAACAGAGCTCTTCCCTAGTCCTTATATGCGACTAATCCTAGAATGAGAATCCCAGTGTGAGGACCCTTGGCTCTTGTGAACACTTCTTAAGAGGCTCTTGTCTGCTTGGTGCCTGACTCTCCCTCTGATGTTTGGAAAATCTGCTACCCTGCTCAGTTTTGTTGGGGGCCTCTACCCACAGCAACCAAAAAGTCCAGATAATTCTTCTCCTAGATCACTGGCAGCTAAACTGTGGGCTTAGGGTCTGAGCTAAGTGAGAAATTCTCAAAGAGGTTGGGAAAACATACTATGTTTGCAAAAGGCAACCTTTGAACAGATGTGTGTTTATGAGTTAAATCACATCATTTACATGTTTCGTTTATTAATTCATTAATCAATTGCCACATCAATTTACTCTTTAGTTTGTGCCTACCCTATGCTAAGCACCATACTTGGGCTTCCAGGAGTAAATAGGACACAGGCCCTTTCCTCATAGAGCTTAATTTCTAATTGTGAAATTAATTTCTAGTCTTAGGAGACAAAATAATTGCAAGTTTTGATATGCGTTCTACAGAAAACAAATAAGGATAGCTGAGATACACAATAGTGGTAGGCGATAGCCATGGGTAGCACTGAGGGACTTCAGGCTTTTAAAGATAGGAATCATAAAGGTCCAAAATATATTTTAAGCTAAGACTAAAATATGAGGATGAACTAGCTAGTCAGGCAGAGAGGAGGGAAGGAAGATAATTTATAGCAGAGGAAACAGCATCACCAGGGGACCTGAAGCTGGACAGTTTATCATGTTCAAGTACCTAAAGGAAGATCATGTGACTGGAATACAGGGTGTGGCTCCGGGAAGGAGAGGGACAATGAATGAGCTGATTTTGGAGAAGTAGCAAGGATGAGATCCATGGAGTCGTGTAGAATAAGTGTCCTCCACTAATAAACTTCTAATGAATTTTTGGTTGATCTTTCTGGATGTTTTACTCTCTTCCCTTGATCTTTGAATTTTAGAATATGATGCCAAATTTTCGTTTAGTTATCAATATCCTCACATAGCACTCTGCTCTTGCAAGTACTTTGTTATTGTATAGCAATTATAATTATTTTTTTTCTAGTTCAAAATAACTGATTTAATTTTTATATTTACTATTAATTCTGTTAATATCTCTGAAGCTTTGAAATGTTTGCTTCTAAAATAATTCCTCTAAAAGGTAAACTTTCACCCAGAGGTATTTCTTCCTATATATTCTTACAGTTTCTCCTGTTCCATTACTTCCCTAAGGCATATATTTTTAACTCATTCTTGCAAGTAAACCATTGTTTTCACCAATTAGCTCTTGTGCCACTGTGCCAACAGCAGGCTACCATGCTGTTACAGGTAAGCATTTTTCTTTTTTTTTTTTTTTAAGGATTTTATTTCTTATTTTTAGAGAGAAGGGAAGGGAGAGAGGCAGAAAAGAAGAGAGACATCAATGTGTGGTTGCTTTTTACCTGCCTCCAACTATGGATCTGGAGACCTAGCTTGCAACCTAGTTATGTGCCCAGTGATGGAACAAGTGACCTTTGGGCTCACAGGCCAGTGCCTTATCCACTGTGCCACCAGCCAGGGACTGAGTAAGCATTTTTCAAGAGTAGTTGATAATTTTAAAAACAGTCGATGCTGTATTTTGCCTCTGAATTTCCTCATGTAGTCTTTTCTTTTTATTCCAAGACATGTAGAATTGAGTGGACCTTGGGGATTCTTTTGTCTCCTGCCTTCATTTTGTCAATAGGTTCTTTATAATTTATCATTCATTATGAACTGTTTAACAATGTTATGCTTACATTTTTAAGTATGTATTTTTTTCATTTAAAATGGCCTAATGTTTCACAAAACTTTACAGGGTCCATTTGGTATTGTAAATGTCACTGTAGGCTTTCTAAGCAAAATTCGAAAGTAAATTATTTAAAGTATTCACACACAGAAATGAGGATTAACCATCCCTAACTCCAAAAAGTAATAAAAAAATAGTATTCACATTGTTTAATTAAATTAGGTCTTCTTTTTATACTCTTCCATTGTTTGCAAAGCTGTCCAGGAGAGAGGCCAAAGGAAACCAGTTTTGCCTCCCCACTTATCTGCTGGGATTATCCAGCCACTCAGCTCTCAATTCAAGGCTGAGAGGAAATCTGCCTATAATCTTCCTCCATCCTTCTTTTCCTTTGCTAATGCTGTCCTTTCTTGTTTGAGCAGTTGAATGACCCAATCATGTTTCCTAGTTTGAACATGTTTAAACATATCCTTTACCTCTGGTTGCCTAACCTGTTATTGAGAATAAATGCCTGAGCAGAAGTTCAGAGAAATGGCATATGCTGATGTGCTTGTTGCCATGGAGCTAGTGTCTGCTGGCAGCTGTATTCCTGCATGGCAGGTAAAGAACAGTGTGGTTACCCAAGAAAAGCAGCCCTTCATTTTCGCAAGGTAGTAAGTAGTACAGGGGACTTTGGAATACCTCCATAAACCAATTTTTCTTACTCAATCACAATCTCTAACTATGTCTGCCCCAAGCAATATTACTAGCTGTTTACAAGAGCAACATCCTGTTGTTATGATGCTACAGAGATTCTAGCATGAAAATAATGAATTTCTTTTTTAAGGTATCTTGGAAAAGAATAATAGTTTATTCATGAGAGAAAACTCTTGATAGGAAGAAGATACTCCTATATTTAAAATTTAAAAAACAATTATTGATTTTAGAGAGAGACATCGATTTATCATTCTACTTATTGATGCATTCATTAGTTGAAAATATTCTTATGTTTGTAAGAATTCTGTTAATAAAATACTTAAAGGCTAGGAGAAGACCATCACTAATGCTTTCTGCAGTCATTTTTCCTAGGGACAAGAATATAATACCAGATGTTTTGTATTTCCTTTTATCTTGTGCACTGCTGCTTTCACTGTACTTGAAAAGCAGCACCCAATCCAGAATAAATGTGTGTGAGGCAAAAATAACGATGGCCACCAATCTGGGGAAAAAATGTATAAAATATACATTTTATACATACATTGCTACCCTATCTTTTGTTTTAATATACAGCTTTAATTACACATTAAAGAGGAAGAAAGTTCATGTGATTAGCATCAATAAATTGTAAATTAATTGTTGTTGTTTTAAAGGTACATCTATAAGTTAATACAAGGAATGGTACTGGTGCCTCTGAAATGAAAAGGACAAATGTCTCTCTTCCTTTTCTCCCCGCCCCTCCCAGTTCTATTAGGATCGTCACCTGGAAGCAGGAGTCAAGCATTTCCACTTGTAGTTGTTTTGCTGGTTACTATCAAGGTTGGATTAACCTTGCAGCATAGGTCTTTGCCAAGGCCCTGGGAGTGGCCCAGGAATGGACCCAGGTTGTGTGAGGCCTAAAACGTATGCATCTGGGTAAAAACAAACAAACAAACAAACAAACAAAAACCTTTAAGAAACAAAATTACAAATACAAAATTACTAGGGTTCTTCCCAGAGCCTTGCAGGAGCTCTTTGTCAGTGAAGATTCCAAAAGGTTAAAGTTTATGATTTCAGGGTTAACTTTCCTTTGTTTGCCTTTTTTAGATTTACCAACATTAGACAGCATCTATTGATTGCTAACTCAGAAGCATGAGGCATTTAGTGCACCTTCTCAATCTACTAACTTCTCTTTCACCTATTTACCTTCTAGTTTTAATAGTTGTGGAAGTGTTGTTATCTTGATAGTTAAGGTTTATGATAGTCACTAAATTATGTTTCTTATCCTTTGTAAATTTATTCCCAAAACCAGTAAACAGCAAACACAATATTGATATTTTCTGTTGAATCAAGTAATCTAGTTGGATACATAAAGAAATAAAAGTGACCTTATTTCATTTAATTTTCCTACTCTAAGGGGAATCCCCTATCATCTTGGATTTATGATATTCTTAACTTTTCTCTAGATTTTTTTTAACTTCTTCTGGAAGACTTAGCTGTTCCTCTTTCTTAAATCTTTATTTTATTTTTATTTTTTTGTGTTTCTTTACACACTTCCTGGATTAAAACCTCAAATAATTTTTATATAGTTTTCTAGTGTTCATGATATCCTTCAAAATCAAATGACTTCACAGGCAATTACTAGTTTCAGGAAATGTTTTTAAATTAATGAATTCACTAAAATATGGAATGCTTCTTGGGTTTGCATGTCATCCCTGTGCAATTTTAGTACGTGTGCTGCTGAAGTGTTCTTTATGCACAAATTTCAAAAATAGGTTTAAGTTAGCTATCTCTTATATACTTTGCCATAATAACATGTCTTTAAGAAAAGTTTCGAAGAAAATTATAGGAATGAAGAAAACCTTGGTAGGTAGGCATGGGGAAGTAATGTTTAATTTCTCTCAAGGTAAAAGAGACCATTCTGAAACGGAGTCACCTTTTATAATTTCTAAAAGACATGTATTTATATGGGTAAAAGCAAAGAGGAAACAGTAGACATTACACATTTCAACCAGAAGAGTTACTATTTTCTAAAAATATAGACACTTTTCTTCAAGGAATTTTCTTTTTTCTTTTTTTTTTCCCCTCAATTTCCAGGTAACAACAGCTATGCCTTAGGAACAAACAAATGCTTTACATTCATATCTCAGAATGACTTCACCAGTAAAATAAGCACTTTAATAATTCAACATACATTTATAAAAGATACTTCCTTATTGAGATTTTTGTGAAATGAATTGTCTTTGTTCTGCAAGCTGAGGAAAGTAGATCACTCTACAATACTCAAAATAGAGTAGTACCCCCTTTCTCCAGGTATACATTGCAGGACCCCCATGGGGACCTGAGACTACTGATAGCACCTAATCAATCCCTTCAACTCTGCCGGCAATGTGGCAGCCGCTGATTCAGCCTTTCTGGTAGTCTTTATATTTTTTAGTCTAAACCTATTTCTGAACTGTGTAACCATCCTCTACTGGCAGTAAAAGTCTCGATGTCACGTACCTTAGGGAACCCCTTGCTGAAGCCTTCGTACAGGCTCATTGCTTCCTGCTGCAACATGTCGCTATCTGTTGGGACACATTTTCTGCTTATGTCTTTCACTCATAAATTTAATGCCTTTTCTATGTTAATTACTTACCATACACTGTAGCCTAACTTTCAGTTTGAGGTGCGTCAGCAAAACTAGCACGAATTCCTTCCCCTTCTTCCCAATTTCATGGATAGAATATTATTAGCCTTGACCTTTTATCCCAGCAACCTCAGCCTAAGATTTTTTTTTTCTTCTTTCCTTACTAGTTCAAGAACTTTTATTTTTTCACTTGAAGGAAGGAATCCCTTTGCAGTTTCTCATTAGCATATCAGAATCACCAGCAGCTGTATTCTTGCATGGTGGGGCCATTACTAAGTAAAATAAAAGTTACTTGAACACACACACTGTGACACTGCAATGGCCTTTGGGACAGGCAAGGAGACTGCTAGGTGACAAACAGGTCACAGAATGTCCGCAACCTGGGGATGGTGGACTAACTCAGGGATGATTCAATCCCAGGGGCACATCGAGAGATTTCATCATGCTATGCAGAATCGTCCACAATTTAAACCTTACGTATTGTTTATTTCTAGAATTCTCAGTTTAATTTTTTCACACTGTGGTTGACTGCAGATAACTGAAACTGGAAAACAAAACCAACAAGCTTGGGACTGCTGTAACACATCTACATTGTCTAATAAAAGATTACATAGTGTTCCTGGGAATTCCCTTAACATTTTTCAATGATCATTCATACGAATGAAAGGTGAGAATACCACTCCAGCAACTTCTTATGTATTTGTGCAAAAATAATGTGTTTATGACTCATTCATTATTCTGTGGGAATCCAGTGAGCCCAGCTCTTTTCCTCATGGAGAAGAGAGTGGGTTTGCAGAAACACAGAGATATGACCAGTATGATTGTTTTTTATATACTTGTTGTTAGAGTGAATAGCTGTCCAGTGCAGAACTATGTATTTACAATAGTCATGAGCAGGTTGAAGCAGGATATAAAGCTGTGGCATTTCCTGATCTTCATTTTTTATCCCTGGTTTACCCAGAAGCCCAACACTGTATCTATCTTAGTATGTTTTTAAAGTCTAGCTATCACTGCAGTACATAACCCAGTGTTAGGTCATATGAGAAAACCCCAAAGAATAATAATAGAAATGCCCAGGTAGTTCACATCCAAAGTAGGGAGGCAACATTCCTGATGGAATTAGAGGACAATGATGCTGAATTGTGTGGTATGGACTCTCAGGCAATAGGTATTTATAGAAAGAAAAGGTCACCCTCAGTTGAATTATGCATGATTTAGGGTTCTTTGATTGATAGCAACAGGAACAGACTCTGGTTAATGTAAGAAAAGTTTATTGGAAGGAGACCATGATATCCTTACAAAATCTACAGGAAGGCTAAAGAGCTGCCCACAAGACAACAGATTTCAAAGACTGAACTGCCTGAACTACTTGATTGTGTTGTAAAAATGCTGCCCCTTGGAATAAGTATGCTTCACCTGGAGGGAAAACTTGGCTATTCAAACTTAAGTCAAATGACAGCTCTATGGCTACAGGAGACAGGGACACCTTGATTTACAACACACAAAACCAATATAGGGACTTCTGCTTTCACCTATGAGGTAACAGACAATGATGGAATAATATAAAAGCCAGCTATTTGAAAGTAAGTTTGTAAATTACCTCTGTTCGTCATTATATATCTGTTCTTAATTTGGAATCATAAAATGACAATCTAAAGAACCCAAATCGACATAGATTTTCTGCAATATTTACAACTTTAAATTGAATGTGTTTCTTTTTGACTACTTCAGATGATGATTTGAAGGCAACATGTCAGACTTGGAAAAGGAACTGCTTCACTTTCATAAGTTAGTTCCTAAACCACTAGTTTTCTACATTGCAGGATTAGTGTGAGGACCAAGGCCAATTCATGTAAGAGTCTACCACTTCATATACACAAAATAAGTAGAGCCATTTTTTTTTAATTCTTACCAAATGAGCAAATCCATCTAAAAGAGGCATAATCAATGAGGTAGATAAGAGCCTGCTTTTCTGTTAAATAAGTTTTCTTAGGCTTCTGTCCACACTTGCTAAAAATTATTAATCTAAGACATCTCCTTTAAGTCCTTATTGAATGAGAAAATATAAATTATTTAAATATAAAGAAAATATATAAGAATTAAAAATGATTTATGGGAAGAAAATTTAATTTAATATAGTATTTTATGAGACATGTTTCCCTGTTTTTGTTTGGCTTTGTCATTTTGCATTAAAAAAAAATTTTTTTTTACCAGTTCCACTGCTGGGAATCCTAAGAACCATGAAACACCAATTCAAAAAAGCCTATGCACCCTTATGTTAATAGTAGCATTATATACAACAGCTAAGTACTGGAAACAGCCTAAGTGCCCATCGGTAAGTGAGTGGATCAAAAAACTGTGATGCCTTTACACAATGGAATACTACATAACAGAAAGAAAGAATAAACTCCTACCTTTCACGACAGCATGAATGGAATTGGACGGTATTATGCTAAGAGAAATAAGTCAGGTGGCAAATGACAAATACCATATGATCTCACCTGTAAGAGGAACATAATGAACAAGAACAAACAAATGAGAAAAATAGAACCAGACCGACAGTGACCAGAGGGGAGGGGAGAGGAGAAAGAGGGGAAAAAAGGGGGAAGGACTTAGTTAAGGAACATGTACAAATGACCCATGGACATGGACAACAGGGTAGGTGTTTGAGTGTGGGAATGGGGGTGGGTGGAGCAGGGGTGAGAAACGGGGGAAAATTGGGACAACTATAAAAAAGAGAACAATTGTAAAAAGGAAAATAAATCTTCTCAAAATTTTTTATTGTATTTTTTTAGTCCTCTTATATCCCCATCCCCCTCTTTTTGCATTTTAAGAAGATTGATGGCTTGAGGTCAAGTTTACAAGAGTATAACGTGACACCTGCAGTTGCATGTTATACTAATTAGACTGCGGTTTTCCTCATTATTCTGTTATCATATCAAATGCTATGCATTCTGAATATCTTATTGGTGGTAACCTGTACATTGTCATGTTTGGAGACTGGTTATCCTGAAATCTAACAATAGGCAAGAAAGACATTTGTTTTTAGTGGTAGTAGCAATTATTATTGATTTTTACATTGAGGAGCTACAGTTCCTGGTACAAAATGAAGGTAGGATATATACAGGATTATATATATATATATATGTCCCATATATATATATGGGACCTACAAGGCTGAGAGGATGCTCGCCTGATATCTCTCGGTGCTACCACAACCAGTGAAAATTGTGGATGGAAAACTGTTGCAACCACAGCCTGACAAGCAAGAAAATCAAGGGCACATAACCCTAGGGGATGAAGACTGGGTTGCCCCAGCAGGCAAACAAACAGACCAGTGAAGGTGCAGGCCTAGGGTAAGAGTTCTGAATTGGTACTGGGGAATAAATAATGCCTATTATGGCCTTGTAGCCTTGGACCCAGGTGCAACATTAGGTATTGCTCCTTGTTTCACTGACCTTGTTACATTCAGTCTTTGCCCAGATTGAAGGGGATTCTATTACTGACAGGATTTAATGGAAGGAAAGGGGAGATATGAGTGGTAGGCACAGAGAACGGTCTGTATCTGAACAACTCATGTTCTAATTCTCATATTCTGACCTCAGCTGGGGGCACTAGTTCCCATGAGGACATCAACCATTGTGCAGCTTGACAGCACACTGCCTCAGGCCAGGGCTGGGTACCCCTCACTACTTGCCGGAGGGCTTCTATGATGCCTAGTCCTTAGATATCACAGGACTCTCAGAATTCATGTGTGGATATCTAAGTTCAAAGGTGTTAATGCCCTGTGGCTCAGCCCTTGACAAGTGGAGAAGGGAGGTCATGGATCAATGCTTTCTCCTTCATCCCTCAGTGGGTGACTCTGATATGCATTTCATGAGGTTTTCAGATTTCATTGCATGACTGAGCTCCCTGTCATCTAAAAGTTGTAGCCAGCTCCACAAGCATTCCTCTATTGGCTTTCTGTTCTCCATTTTCACTCTCTCTGACTTTCAATGCTGTTCCCTGGGATAGCATTCTCAAATAAATTCCTTTTCAATAGGCTTCCTTCAGTTGTTACTTTTGAAAGAACTCATTGATATTAATTTAAAACCTATTAGAAAGTTACTGCGATTCAAGGGTTGCTTTAATTTTTAATTTTTTACTTACTTTTTAAAAATTTTTATTTATTTATTTTTAAAAGATTTTATTATCTTTAGAGAGAGGGGAAGGGATAGAGGCAGAGAGGAAGAGAGACATTGTACAGTTGCTTTTCACCTGCCTCCAGCTACAGACCTGGCTGGAGACCTGGCTTGCAACCTGGTTATGTGCCCTGGCTGAGAATCGAACCAGCGACTTTTGGGTTCGTGGGCCAGCGCCTTATCCACTGTGCCACCAGCCAGGGCCTTTACTTACTTTTAAACTGATAAAGTTATTCATAAAAATGTTTACATCTGGACTATTTTAAAAGCAAATATCTGATATATTGTTTCATCTATAAATATATTAATATGTAACTCTAATATAAGGCCTTTAAAATATAACTACAATACCATGATCATATTCCCCAAATTAACAATATTAACTTAACATTATCTAATACCTAATATAATTTTAGTTTCTCTAATGGTATCATAAATATCTTTTTTTACAGTTAGTTGATTGGAGCCTGGATTGTAACAAGGTCATATATTGTATTTGGTCAGTATGTGTTTTACAACTCTAATCTGTAGTAGTTCTCTCTCCCCCCACCCCATCTCTATCTCCTTCTTTCCTTTTTTCCTTCCTTCCTTCCTTTATTTATTAATGAAGTTGGATCATTTGTTCTATAGAATTTTCCACAATTCTGGATTTGGCTGACTGTTTTCTCAAAGTGCATTTTAAATATCTACCTTAAAACATTGCCGATTACTCTGGGAGTGGTTTCTATCTCTGCTTCCCTGGTGCTGACTTTCTGATTTCTTACTTAAGTATTTTGCATTTTCTAATGTGCAAGGCAAAGGCAAACTCATTTCCTGTTCATTTGGAGGAAAAACTGACTTCTTTATTATATGTAAGCTGAAAGTGTCCTTGTGCATAGAGTGGTATTTAGTTATTTTTATCAGACCTCATTCCAGAATAACTTGAGGTTGCCATATAAATGTTCACATAGATTAAGAATTTTAAAATAGTTTATAAATAAAGTAAGGTCAAAAGAAACACTAAGGTAAGAACAATAAATACAAAATTTCAGATGTCACTCTGAACAGAACAAGGGGCACCAGGATGCTTTGTGTAGGACATGATTGGCCCTTGTGTATGTAACATAATGGTAGTGCTATTTGTTCACTGCTATATGACAAAGCTTATAACAGTGTCTGGCTCATGATGGAGTAAAAAATTAGTTGTTGACTATTTTATGCTCAATCACACAGTCTCCATATGTGACCAACTCATGAGCCACACAGACATTTTAAAACAAATTCAGTGAGGTCTGCATTCTTGGTATAGTTCTTCTGGAAATTAAATACTTGAAGACTTTGTCAGTATGTAGCATGTAAAAATAAGTTCAGCCTTGGCTGGTGTGGCTCAGTGGATTGAGCACTGGCCTGCAAACCTAAGGGTCACTGGTTTGATTCCCAGTTAAGACATATGCTTAGGTTGTAGGCCAGATCCTCAAGCTGGTGACACTCAGGAGGCAACCACACATTGATGATTCTCTCCCTGTCTTTCTCCCCACTTCCCCTCTCTAAAAAAATAAATAAATAAAATCTTTTTTTTAAAGAATGGATTTAGTAAGCTTCAAAGGTTTAAGTTTAAAGATAACACAGGAGATAAAATTATTTCTCAAGCCTAGAAATAATAATTACTGCCTTTTCTCCACTAAAGAAAATATGATACTTATAAAAGCATTGCAATAATGTAGGAATAAGGAATAACTTCAAAATAAAGTCATGGTCCCTAATTCAATTCCCCAGCCAGGACACATATAACCAGGTTGCAAGCCAGGTCTCCAGCCAGGTCTGTAGCTGGAGGCAGGTGAAAGACAACTTACACTGATGTCTCTGTCTCTCTCCCTCTCTGCGTCTCTCCCTCCCCCTCTCTCTAAAAATAATAAATAAAATCTTCAAAAATTTTAAAAATAAAGTCATGATGACATTTTACCTTAGAGCTGGGAAAAAATATGTCCTGTGATAAGCAAAGAACAATAGGGTCTTCAGAATATATTTATAGAAGTAATTTGTAGCTGAAAGTCATTCAGAGAAGTGGCTGGAATACTTCTGATCTGAGCTATACATCTCCCTTAATGATACCTATCTTTATAAAAAACAAATCATTTAAATCTAATTTTAAAATATCATAAAGCACAAGACAGACTGTCTTAAATAGAAACATAAAGAAGATGTTTTAAAAATACATTCAGACAAAATAGGATTAAAAAAAAATGGTTTTATTCATTATTTTTAGAGAGGGGGGAAGGGAAGGAAGAAGAAAGGGAGAGAAACATCAATATATGGTTGCCTTGCACCTGCTTCCAGCTGGGGACCTAGCTGGAGACCTGGCTTGCAACCTGGGTATGTGCCCTGACTGGGAATCGAACCAGTGACCCTTGGGTTTGCAGGCCAGTGCATCCACTGAGCTACACCTGCCAGGCAAAATAGAATTTTAATGGTTAGACATAGCAAAATGAATCTACAGTTTTGTTTCTTGTTAGAACCTTCAAAGATTCAGGAGGATTAAGTAAAATTGACCCCAACAAATGTTTCAAAAGAGGAAATAAGAAAGTATTTTTAAATGTAAATTTCTATATAAATATAAAATAAAATTTATACTCAGCTCTCATTCTATACTTAGCTTTGTCAGGCACTGAAGGCAAGAAAAAGTAAGCAAACAAATAAAACAACCATAGCAGTCAGTTGTGTTCTGAGCATTGCTGATGGGAACCCTCTTTCACTGTAAACATGTCATCAACTTTTCTATACATCTCTTGGCCCTTCGCTTCACTGTTTGGATCAAGATATTCTGAAGCCTAGAGATTTTATTTTCATGCCCACACCAATGTTTACCAACTAAACGTGTAAGTCAAACTCAAATCTTTTTTTCCCCACTGGTGTTTACATAATGTGACAGATTGCAAAAATGAGGAAAAATAAAACTGTCTAAAAGCTAATGAAATAACTTCCATAGTAAACTAAGGCTTCTTGTCTAAAAATTAACCAAACTAAAACCCAAACGTTTAGCAGATTCCATTTATGAAGGAACATTTCAGTGACAGAATAAAAATTCTGGGTTCTTATGTTACAGTATGGTAGGCCATATATTTAAGTGAAAAATTTAGTGGATCAAATTTATTCCTGTATTCATTAATTCAACAAATTGTTATTGCTTACTATTAAAACCAAACACTGTACTTTGCTCTAAGACTTCAGAGGCAAGTGAAGCACATTCTTTTTCTTCAAGAGTTGATAATTTAGCAGAGAAAAATAAAGTTAAATCTAAGTACCATTTACCCTGATATGAGCTGGGTTGGGGACAGGCAACTTTAGGTTAACAAATGAGGGACATCAAAGGCCTGAGTTTATACTTGGGGATGCAGGGATGAGATAAGATCAAAGACCACGTCATGGGGCTAGTGATACTCCAGGTTATTTTTAATGGATGAGGGAAAAGTGAGAAGAGTATTCTAAGGAAATGAAAACTGCATTGCACGTTGGAGGAAATCTACTAACTTTCATTTGGCTGAAATGTAGAGTGATTATTGGGAACTAGAGTGGAGGATATGAAAGTGAAAAGCAGGTGGTATTAGGGTGTTTAGCATGTTAAATCTTTATTCTGTTATGTAGAGGCAGTGATGGATTTTTAGGTAAAAGAGGGAGGATTCCTAAGCCCATCAAAGGCCAGAGAGAGGTCATGTAAGAAAACAGAAACACATCCGTTGACTGAGTGGACTCAGCGATTTCAGTAGAGGCAACCTTCCAGGAGATCTGGGAGTGAATTGTGATGAGAAGGTAGAGCTGGAATGTCAATTTCTCTTGAAAGAAAATTGGTTTTGAAGTAAAGCAGAGATCTTAAACACTGCCCAGGTGTGGATATGAGAGATTAGAAAAGGGATTTTTTTTTTTTTTTTTTTTTTTTGCATTCTTTGTGAAAATGCAGAGTGGAAAGAAGCTATGAAATTTGAAGGTAAAGGCACAGAAGGAAGTGATTGATAGCAAATTCCTAAGGACCAAAAGGGCCTGGATAACAGACCCAGGCATAAGAATGAAAGCACATGAAAGGAGAGGAAAAACAGGAAATTCTGGCTTAATTGGATAATTCTCTTAGTCACATGGGTGGCTCTTTTTTGACTTGTCTGTTATGGTCAGTTAAGCATATCCTTGGAGGCTTGATGTCTTGTCAAGAGAGAAAAACAGTAGCAGCTGGTGCCACAATAAGAGACAGTAGAAGGGTTATTGATTATAGATGTTTTAAATATCCTATAACAACTTTGTCTAATACTTCCAAAGAACTATTAATAATATTACCAGTTAAAGAAAAACACTTTCATTTTTCCTTAATGAAAAATGTATTCTCTGCCACAACTGCTATTATCTTATGAACATCTGTCTATGACTTATGGAAAAGTTTGTTTTTCAAATGAAAATAGAATAACAAGCCTGACATTTGATATACTTAATATGCAGCCTCTCCCATGATGCATGCATGGATGAATTTACTTTCAATATGAAATCTTTAGGTTGTAGAAAGAAATGACAATTGTTAATCAATTTTAAATACAGTTTCATAAAATATGAATTTATTGATATGATTTCTAGTTTATCTGAAGTCTTGTGATAGTTCTTTATTAGAACTATGTATAATTTTAGTTTAATAATTAAGGGCACATTATAGATTTAATTATATGCTTGAATTTTCCATTAAATTATTTCTATAAAAGTCATTTGCTATGATGGTTGCACAATGATGTGAACATATTTAATTCCACTGAAATATACACTTAAAAATAGTTAAAACAGTACATGTATGCCATACATATTTAACCACAATAAGAAAGTCATTGGCTATACAATTTAATATACTTCAGGCTGGATAATTTCTTTATCATAAAAATAAAATATATTGAATTAAATATTTGATATTGCAATGAAAGGGCATTTGATTGTTAAATAGTATTTAGAGAAAAGTCAGAAAAGAATACATGTTCCTACCCACCCATTACATCTCTATTACTGATTGTTGTTCTTTAGGAGAATATGCTTTTTAAATTATGCCAATAAAAAGTCTTGTAGTATAATGAGAACTATGACTTAAAAACAATTTATTTTTTCATAAGTCAATCAGCAAGATTATGAAAAGATGCACAAGAGTTAACCAAGAGGATCTCTTGATCCCTCTTCTTGTAAGCTTTCTTCCCGTGTGATCTTAGAAAGTAACATGGCTGGTAAGCATACACACTGGACACACTTAGGGTTTGAAAACCAGGTATTTGAGATATAGAATTGTCCTAGTCCATTTGGGCTGTGATAACAACCCCGGAAGAAACTACACAACTGCAAACTCATTAGTTGTCACTTTGCATTTCTCCCAAGTCCCACCTCTTACCATAGGTAACTACTCATGAAGGCTACAGATCTATAGTTTTTATAGGCCTATTCTGAAATTTTAATGCAAATGAGATGCTATACTATGTAGTCAGACTGGCATATTTTACTTAGCGTAAATGTTTTTAAGTTCACCTATATTGTGTACGTATTGGCACTTAATTCCTTTTTATTGCCAAATAAAATTCCATTTATGGATATGCCACATTTTACTTATCCATTAATTTGTTGATGGACATTTGGAGCTGTTTCTATTCTTTGGCTATTATGAGCATTGCTGTTGTAAATACTAATGTACAAGTTTTTACGTTGGCTTTACGAGGTTTGTCCTGAAAGTATCGAGCCAATGTCAATATAATTTTAAAAGTTTGCACAGCTGATACTTTCAGGACTGACCTCGTATGTTTACATTTTGGGGTTTTCATTTTAGGAGTGAAATTACTGGCAACTCTATGTTTACCCTTTCTTAGGAATTGCCAGAATGTTTTCCAAATTGGCTGCATTATTTTACATTCCTACCAGCAATGAATGAGGATTCCGGTTCCTTTGCATTCTTACTGACTCTTGTTATAGTGTCTTATTTCAGCCATTCTACTTAGTTGGGGATAATATCTCGTTATGATTTCAATTTGCTTATCATTGATGGCTAATGACTTTGAGTATCTTTTAATGTGTTTACTGGCTATTTGCCTATTTTCTTTAGAAAAATATTTTTCTATACCCTTTAAAACTAAAAAAAATTTTTTTTTAATTCATTATTTTCAGAGAGAAGGGTAGGGAGGGAGGAAGAAAGAGAGAGAAACATCAGTATATGGTTGCCTTTCATCTTCCTCCAGCTATGGACCTGGCTGGAGACCTGGCTGGAGACCTGGTTATGTGCCCTGACTGGGAAATTGAACCAGTGACCTTTGGGGCTTGCAGGCCGGCGACTATCCACTGTGCCACCAGCCAGGGCTCCTATTAAAATTTTTAATGGATTATTCATCTTATATTAAATTATAATATGTGTTTATGTATGGATACCAATTTCTTATCAGATATATGATTTGCAAACATTTTTGTCTTTCTTTTTTTTTACTCTCTTGGTGGTATTCTTTAAAACACAAAACATTTAATTTTGGTGAAGTTCGATTTATCAATTTGTTCTTCAGTTATTTGTGCTTGTGGTGTGGTATCTAAGACTTTGTGAAACCTAAGGTTATGAAAATTTACTCCTATTTTTCTTCTAAGAGTTTTATAATTTCAGTTCACCAATGTAAACTTATGATCTATTTAATTCTTTTCTGTGTGTTGTCAGGAAGGCATCAAATTTCATTCTTTTGTGTATGGATATACAACTATCATGGTATCTTTTGTTGAAAAAGGTGATTCTTTTTTAAGAGTATTTTAATTTCTATATGACTTTTAGGATCAGGTTGTCAATTTCTGCAAAAAAAAAAAGGCAGATGGGGTGCTCTGACTGGTAGCACAGTGGATAAGGTGCCTATCTGCGAACCCAAAGGTCCCTGGGTCAATTCCCAGCTAGGGCATATAACCAGGTTGCAAGCCAGGTCTCTGGCCAGGTCCTTAGCTGGAAGCAGGTGAAAAGCAACCATACATTGATGTGTCTCTCCCTCTCTGCCTATCTCCCTTCCCCTCTCTTTAAAAATAATAAATAAAATCCTTTTAAAAATTAAAAAATAAAGGTAGATGGGGTTTTGAGAGGAATTGTATTAAATCTGTAGATCAGTTTCAGAATTAGTACTGCCATGTTAACAATATTAAATATTTTTAACTATGAACATGGGATGTCCTTTCAGTTACTTATGTAGATGTCATGTTAAGTGTTTTTAGTATGATAAAAAGAAAAAAGAAAAGAAAGACCTGGCTGGTGGCACAGTGGATAAGGCACTGTCCTGTGAACCCAAAGGTCGCTGGTTCAAGTCCCAGCCAGGGCACATAACAAGATTGCAAGCCAGGTCTCCAGCCAGGTCTGTAGCTGGAGGCAGGTGAAAGGCAACCATACACTGATGTCTCTCTCCCTCTCTGCCTCTCTCCCTTCCCTTCTCTCTAAAAATAATAAATAAAATCTTAAAAGAAAGAAAGAAAGGAAGAAAGAAAGGAAAAACCAAACCAAACCAAAACCATGGGCTTTCAGTTGGAAGAGATTTATAGAGGAGGTAGCAAGAGATTCGTTGTAGCTAGATCTTGGGTTCCCTGTATGTTTATACATGAATGAGCTACTAAAGAACAAAATGAAGATCCATATCTATTCCCTCATTTCCATCCAAATCCATCCAGGATATAGTTCCAGGAATTGCACTACAAATTTCAAAATTATTTTTTTTAGATGAAATTTAGGAGATCCTTCCAAATACATCAAAACGCTTGAATACCTACTTTAAAGGATGCTTGGCTATGGTGAAGAAATTTCCAAACAGTGGATTTGAATTTTTCTTTGTGATTTCCAATGCTTCTGACAGTTACGTGATCAACATCTGCTTGAACCATCTCAGTACTTAAGAAATTTTGCTTATCCACTGGAAAGGATATTATTGGCTCAATTCCAATGTGCAGCTTCTTCCTAAGATTTTGAGAAAAGAACAGACGATATTAAATTACAAGGGTACTTACCTAAGAGATTTTTTCAAGGAAAGGACATGTTCAGAGTTGCAAATTTGGAAATACTGAGAAATTCAATACACAGCAGGGCTAATGATAACAGTAGTGATGATGGGATCCTAATATAATTCTTGGAACTTTTTGCCGGTCATATTTTATTTATCATATTTAAAGATAAGAGACTAATCTTTATAACAAACAGAAGAAAACAGTAAAATAAACTATAAAAAGAGTATAACTCTGCATTGTTTTTTATACATGAGAGGGTTTCTGAAGTCCCCAAAGAAGAACAATAAATTAAGCTAAATAAATTTAATAGGAGAGTTCAATTAAATGTGTCAAAGGTTACAAAGAAGAAAAGGCAGTTCTGGAAAAGCAAAAGAGACATTGTATAAAATGCCACCTTACAGCCCTTTGAAGCTATTCCTTTAGATTCTTTATTACCCTTTCAGTGGCATACTGAGGTTAAGAACTGGAAACATCAGGGCATATTGTGTGGGAAAACCGGTCTGAAAATGTTGAGTACCACAACAGAATGGTATCTGATATAAATAAGTTATAGACAGGCATACTGATCACTGAAAAAATAAATGGCAGATACTCATCCATTTATTTATTTACCTGTTCATCAATTTATTCATTCCTTCATAAATTTTCTTTAAGATACTTATTGAGTGCTTACTATGTGCCAGTTTCTGGCTTGAGCAATTTGTTGTGTTTTATCCTATTTTAAAGTACCATTTTATAGGATGCCATGCTGGGGGATAAAAATGAAATACCCAGGAATAAAGCTAATGAAAGATGTATATGATCTTTGCCAAGAAAATTATAAAACTTGTTGAAAGACAGCTCTAAATAAATGCAGCAATTCACCATGGAATCATAGACTATCATATGCAATATGTTAAAGTACTAAAAAAATCCAATAGGTTTTCTTGTAGAAAATAAAATATAGGTAAGACTTTACTAAGAAAATTGAAGTCTTGAAGTATACCTTATAAAATATTTTTTAAAATGTGTGTTGGTGCTATAGTGGTAAACATAGCTGGCTTCCAAATATTATAAAAATATGAAGCTACAGAAATTAATGTAAATTAATTCAAGAATAAATTGACCAATGAAACAGAATAAAGAGTCCAGAATTAGATAAAAAGACTTTAAAATAGACTATGGTGGAGCACTGGCTGGTGGCTCAGTGGAATGGCTCCAGCCTGTGAACCCAAAGGTCGCTGGTTCAATTCCCAGCCAGGGCACATAACCAGGTTGCAAGCCAGGTCTCCAGCCAGGTCCTCAGCTGTAGGTAGGTGAAAGGCAATCATTTACTGATATTTCTCTCCTTCTCTTTCTCCCTCCCTTCCCTTCTCTCTAAAAATAAGGAAATAAAATATTTTAAAAAATGAATTAAAACATTTTAAGACAAAACACAAAAATACTGAATAAAATTTAAAAAATAGATTATGCTGGACTGATTATGCAAGTGAAAAATATTGAAACTGAAATGCTGCCTTACATGTATAATTCTGTACAACAAATTACCTCCCCCCCCCCAATTTAGAGCTCCAAACAACAAAAAAATATATTTTACACAGTTTCTTCATCAGAAATTCAGGAGCAGCTCTGGTTCTATGTCAGTGTTTCTCATGAGATTGCAGTCAAAATGTTGGCCATGTACTTCAGTTTTCTTGCAGCATGGCTGAGGTGGGAGGATCCATGTCTCAGATGACTTACCCATATGGCTATTGGTTACCAGGTCCACACAGACTCTCTCCGATGCAGTTTTCAGTCCCCAGCTAGATGGACTGCTCCATAGGGCTTCTTCAGGAGCCTACAACATGGCAGCAGGCTTTTCCCATAGCTAGTGATAGGAGGGAGCAAGGTGAAACTGTTATGATTTTACTACTTAGGTCACATGCCATAATTTCTTCACATCCTACTTATTTTACAGGTAAGTCTTAATCGATTTGGGGAGGATAACACACAAAGGTATGAACAAGGGAGGCAGGGATAATTGGGGCCATCTTGGAAGCCTGCTACCACATACACAGTAATGAATTATAGGATTGATTAGGGAAGTGTAGTATAATACTTTCATAAGACAAGCTAGGAGAATATCTGTAAGATCTCAGAGCAAAGATTTCTCCGACAAGGCACAGGATACTTAAATCATCAAGAAAAAGACTGATAAATACAATTGCATTAAAAAAATAAGACCACAGTTTGTCAAAAGACAGAAAATATAAAGTGAAAAACATTGCCACCAATTTCAAAGTCTTAATATCCAAAATATATAACGAGTTGCAAAATATCACTGAAAAGATGAATAACCCAAAATAAAGGCAGGCAGAAAGATTTGAAAAAACTTCTTACAGAATAAAGAAGAATGGCTTGTAAATATTAAAAGTTAGCCACCTTGGTTAGTAATCAGGAAAATGGAAATTCCAAAGTGTAATACCATTATGTACCCATTCAATTTGCAGCAACTAAGAAATCTGATGAAATAGAGCCAAGGAAAACCTGACATGTGGCCGGTGGAAATGTGAAGGGTCCAACTATCTTGAACTATAATTTGGCATTATGGTAGCATAGTTGATGTGTGTATCCAATGGCTTAGTAATTCCCTCTTCTATAGAAAATCTTATGTGTTTGCACCAGGAAATATTCTTAGGTATCTTTGTAGAATCATTATAATAGCACAAAACTGGAAATAAATCAAAGAACTAACAGCAGAATGAACAAATAAATTGTAGGACATTTATACATGAAATATACAGTTGTGGGAGGGTTCTTTTTTTTTTTTTTTTATTTAGAGCTGCTGTAGCATATTTAAACATCAATGAGAAGTAGTCAGTAAGGAGAGAGAGACTGAAGATATAAAAGAGAGAGTAAAAACATGAAATGAGCCCTGGCTGGTAGCACAGTAGATAAGGCACCGGCCTGCGAACCCAAAGGTCTCAGGTTCGATTCCCCAGCCAGAGCACATAACAAGGTTGCAAACTAGGTCTCCAGTCAGGTCTGTGGCTGGAGGAAGGTGAAAAGCAACCATACATTGATGTCTCTCTCCCTCTCTGCCTCTCTTCCTTCCCCTCTTTCTAAAAATAATGAAATAAAATATTTAAAAAAAGAACAAAACATGAAATGTATGAGGGTCTTGAAAGGCAGGATAAAAGAGAATATGAAGTCCATGTGTATTTATTCAATCAATATTTATTGTGTATCCAACACGATGCCGGGCCTGGTGGTCGATACAAGAGATTCAGGTAGATTTTAAAACTGGGCGATAGGAATTTGATGGATTGCCTATGTAGTGGCTTTCATTTCTTGCTGAAATAGGTAGTGAAGTCATCTCCTGAGAAATAGGTAAAAGCTTAGGACTTGTTTTAGGAGAGTGATGACTTCAAATTGTCTGGAGAACAGGAAACACAGCTGCAAGTTCTGGCAGCATGGACAGTCGAGTGAAGGTTGGTGAACTCCTAGCCAGAATTCGCAGTTGGACAGTTTTCTCTAGCAATGCTCAATGTAGGCTTATTGTCTTTAGGATTTCCCTCCAGCATGTCCTGGAAAAAGAATAACAGGGTAGAAGAATTTAGGGCCCTGGTAAGAAGTTATTGAAACAACAGATGATTGATGCCAGTGAGTTGACATCGAAGTTAATTGCTAATTAAACTTCAGAAACCCAAAGTTTATTATTTAAGCATATCCAGAAATCAAGTAATGTTGTTATATCTGTATCTGATGAGGAATATGGAATTTAAAACTGCAAGTGCAGGGAAATTCATGCTACATTGGAAGGAACCTGATCAGTGAAGGACAGGAGATGGAACGGCTCCTGCAGATATATTTTTCTCCCTTCCACCTTCTTTTTGGAGATGCAAAAAGTTCCACATGTTCTGCTATATTGTTTTCTTGTGAAACTATAGCAGGGTCAGTAATGCATTCCTGGGATGTTCTCTGCTTCCTCTCTGTTTCATGTTCCTTCTTATCTTGTTCCTGCTTCCCTTGAATATCACTTCCTGATCACAATGTAGCAGGAAAACTTTATTCAGCCTTTTTTTAGGGTATTTGGAGGAAGAGAAAATGAATTTCTATGCCGAATTTGGAGTTCAGGGCGACAATTTAGTAAGGAGAGGGCAGGGAAGAGGAGAAATAGAAGGAGGAAGATGAATGAGAAGCCAAAGGTCTATCTGCAGTGAGGTAACAGTGAAAAATCCCCAGCAGTGGATGGCATGGTTGAGGCTTTTTAATAATTAGGATGACTATAATTTAATTTAAGGTGACCACATTGTTTCAATGTATTCTTTATTTCGTTTCTCTCCCCAAATTTAGTAAATTATATTCCTACGTATATGTCTTTTTATATTTTTCATTATGTGGAGCTACGGTGAATAACTGGGTTTCCTATCTGGCCCAACATGGCAATTAAGTTCACATGGGAAAGAAAGGGTTGTTCCAAGTGGAAAGGTTATTCATCAGCTAACTTAACCTAAAGGGCAAAAAGCTAGAAGCCAGACAACAACAAAAAAGTAAGAAGTAGCTATGTTCATAAAACTTGAGAAAATTTTATATTGACATAAGGCTTGAAATGAGATGATGGAGGAGATTTTGTTTAGACATTAAGAAGTCTGGAGATGCCACATGGCACCTGGGCTACATATAAAATACTTCATCAAGCAGTCTTTCTCCTCAGAGAGGCTACTACTGCAATTATATTGACTTTTAGCTATCTCTTTTTACAGAAGCCTTTTTTAAAAAAGTACACTTACTTTCTTTAATCAATAAGTGCTTATGCAACTACATATTGATGTTTGAATTAAATTATTATAGATGCTACTTCTACATATGAGATTTTGCTGCTATGACTGTCAATGCCTGGGAATTGCTGTTTGAGACAAGTTGCTCTGTGCATAGTTATTATATATTAGGCAATGCTATGAGCTCTTCATAAAAATCTTGATGTTCACAAGGCAGTAGATGATGTACTTGCTGATCTACTATAAATACTTTGAAATGTGATGGAAAAAAACATATGCCCACTTAAAAAATTATATTATTTCTTTTTGTTCTGGTAGATAGTTCCCAATTTATTAATCAAGCAATACTTTTTAAGAATCCAACCATATATACTCATATATTTATTATATATATTTATTATATACAGAAAAATGAAAAAAAACTTTCTAATATCTATTGTAATTGACTTTATGCATGCCAATTAAGTTCACAGATACCTGGCATCTTCTAAATCAGAATAAAAGTGAACAATGTCTGTCATTTCTGACATAAATCAATATTATATACAAAATTGAATTATGAGCAATGTTGTAGGGCTGCATATTTCTGCAAATAATTTATGTGAAACAATGTAAAAACTTGGCATGCACTGTCTCACCCTAGTGATCAAGGCTCTCTCACCAGTGACAAATCAAGTTGACATCATGCACATCTGATAGGATGTGATGAGAAGAGCCTGCTACGTTTTTAACATTCGACACAAAAGCCCTTAACTCTGGTCTAATCCTCAGAAGAAACATCAGACCAAACCAAATTTGGGGATAATCCACAAAATACAATCTTCCTTAAAATTGTCAAGATCAGAAACAGATAAGGCCTGAGAAATTGTCATTGACATAGGAGACTCAGGAGACAGTGACAAAATGCCATACAATGTCCTGGAGGGGAATCTGTGACAATGAATAATGTTAGTGGAAAACTGTACACATTTTGGAGTTTATAATGTACCAATATTAATTTTAAAATGTTGACGAATGTAACATGGGAATGTAAGATGTTAGCATGAGGGAAAACAGAGTGATGGGTATATGGAAATTATCTCTATTAAGTTTGCAATTTTTCTGCAAACCTAAAATTATGCCAAAATAAAAAGTTATAATAAATCCTCACATAGTTACATTTGGAAATGATAATAGGCTGTTAATGAGACATCGTAATGGCATCATGAACTTATAGCTAATGATCTCCAAAGTATCTCAGGATGGGTAACTACAAATTGCTTAAATGACTTAAAATTATTTCATTAATATCAGGCTGGTTCAGGTTCCAAATACCCAAGGAAACAGAAACCAAAGTGCATACAGATGTTTAATTTGAACTTTCCACTAAACATTACTTTTAATGAGATCTCTGGATGAGTCACCTTTTCAAGGTCAAGTGAAAGCTGCCAGCAAGTGCAACTAATCTTTCCATTGTCTTCTTCCAAGTGAAATATTTCTTCAGTACAAACATAGGTTCAGAACCTACATTTGCAAGAGAAGTTTTTATAAAATCCCACCCACATTATTGTTCCTCACAAAAATCATAAAATTTCCTTAAAAATCCCAACTAAAAATCATTTCTATTTAAAAACATACATTTTTAGAGCAGCAACATTGGCAAGCTGTTAAGATTAGTGTAGGAAGTCAGTACATCAGAATTTTAATTTTGCTTTGCCTTCCATTCTTTCAATGATCCTGAAAGACTTGTTTAACATGTTCCTTGGCTAACAAATGCAGTTGATAATACTCTATAAGTTACAAAAGGAAACACATTTATACTACCTTCTTTACTAAATCCATCACAGAAATTCATGCCTTACTCTGGACTTCAATTTTAAAAATAATTCTTAGAAAGGTTTTTATTCATTATTTTTAGAGAGGAGAGCAGGGAGGGAGGAAGAAAGGGAGAGAAACATCAACATACGGTTGCCTTTCACCTGCCTCCAGCTGGGGACCTGGCTGGAGACCTGGCTTGCAACCTGGTTATGTGCCTTGACTGGGAATTGAACCAGCAACCCTTGGGTTCACAGGCCAGCATCTTATCCACTGAGCCACCAGCCAGGTGGACTTCAATTTTTATTTAAAGGTTTTATCATCCCATGTTTGCAGTTGAACGCACAGTAGCAAATTTTATAAAAGGTCATGGAAAGCACCAAAATGCAAAAATAATTGACTATAAAATGCTTCTGTGTTTAGTGCTAATGAAGCCAGGTGGGAAAGGAAGGTGGTGGCATTGCCTGAATTGTTTGCTTCCAGAGTTCTCTCACCTAATACAATATCCCCTTAAACAAAAAATATGTAAATTTCTTCACACAGGGACGACCCCCCACCCCCACCCCACCATTCTGGATAAGATTAATGGTAACCAAAAAACAACAAAGTTCTCCCAAGTGTTACTTCTAGTTGATTGTTGATGTCCTAGAGAGAAAAATATATACAATCAGTGATAATTAGCCCCAGAGGCTTTTCTTTTAAAGAATGTTTAAACCATGACTCAATGCTCCTATTAGGAGGAGTTGCTCACACTTACTACATTTTTTTTAATTTTATTTCTTTTTGTTCATTTTGTTTCTTTTTAAATTTTGTTTTATTTTGTTTCTTTTCCTTTACCTTTTATAAAAGAGCTAATATATAGTGAAAGGCTCAAATTGGTGTTTTAAATAGAAATAAAAATCTTTATTTGTTAAGCTCCATGTTATATGTGACTACTGCTCTTGCCCAGCTGAGCTTGCAGAAAGCTTAAGATGGTCATTGCAAAGATACGCAAGTGCGAATTTTAATGAGACTGAATAATTAGTGATTTAGATATAGCTTATTTGACTTTACAGTTCCATTGACTATAAATGCTCCCTTCTTTTGGAGATTATCAGTAAGGCATTTGGGAACCTGATGAGTTTAGATTTTCAAGACCATTGAAAAATAAATATTACCTGCATGTACTTAATTTGCGCAAGGTGCAATTTCATGACTATAATGCCATTGTCTCATGTACTCTTTAAACTGACCCTGTAAGATAGCACTGAGGAAACTGAAGTCCCTAAAGGATAACTTGGTAGCTTATAGATAATTGGAGAATTAGAATACAAACCAAGGCAGTCCCACTCAATACCAGTAATGTATTCTTAAAATACAGTGTTATCCTGCCTTCTCAGAAGAACCCTTAATTAAAAAAAAAAAAAAAAAAAGGTTTTAACCTATTCTTGTAAGTAAGTAACTGTGTTATACCTTTGGTCAAAACACTTTACCTTAAATTCCTAATCTATACAATACGATTTGAAATGAAATGATTTCTCAAGTGCTTGTTTGTTTTGTTTGTTTTATTATTATTTTTTTTTCTTTTGGCAAGGGGAGGTCCTTCTGCTGAATAGCTATTTTTCTTTCAGTGGCTGGCAGCATGCTTCGGCTCACCTGTAGTTGATCATTTAGCAGAGCCAGTAGACTATAAAGCCTGTTTCATTCCACCAGCCAAGAAGAAGTTCCTATGTTCTGGGGGGAAGCTATTTGTCAGTCG
Source organism: Noctilio leporinus (assembly GCA_004026585.1). NCBI lineage: Eukaryota > Metazoa > Chordata > Mammalia > Chiroptera > Noctilionidae > Noctilio > Noctilio leporinus. The sequence continues at coordinate 49,841 of PVIW01006964.1, read as the reverse complement.
TAACCAAAATAACTTTGGATAGCTTAACGACAGTTCTCCACCGGCATATAGTATGTTTATAGAGGGTAATGGATGTCTCATCTATAAGCAGTTCAATTTTTGTTTTACACAAGCCTGGTGGATATAAAAATAGAGGTAAATTTTAAAACACTGAATCAATAACTTGGGATTTTATATCCTCTCGCTCTTTCTTTCTTTCTTTTTTTTTTTGGTTAAAGACTGTTTTTAGCTAAAAATACTCCTCTAGTTGCTTGGATAGAAGAGGCAGAATAAAGATGCTTGATAATGTTGGTTGCTATGCAACTACTTTACACTTACATGGGTTTCTACCATAGTAGTTGATTTGGAGGGGGATGATAAAGTGTGCTCACAAAGGGACAACACGAAGGATGTTTCTCATGTTTCAGAGCCAAGGTCTGAGATCTGGAGTTGGAGAATATATGGGCAAGAAACAAATGCCACAAGTCAAAGACCATTTAAATCAAGACTATGGGGCTTATCTTTTTTTTTTTTTTTTTTAATTTTATTGTTGTTGTATTACATCCATCCTATGGGGCTTATCTTACACAGATGGGTGAGCAGCTCAACAAAAATGACCTTAGCTTTAAGGAAGAGAGGAATACACAATGGTCTTTTAGAGCAAGAGTTCCTCTAGTAATTCAGGGAAGATGGGGGGAAAAAGAAACTAAGATATGGTATTATACTTAATAAACATTGCCGAATTTAATCATTTCAGCAGTTTTATAGGGTAGGGTGCTACCAATCTCATTAGAGACTTAAAAGATGTACAGTAACTTGCTCAAAATCACATTATAATTGAGAGTAAATCTGGGATATGAAAATTAAAAATTTTAGTTAAAATCCAGTATTTTTCTCATTACATTATGTTTAGTAAGTAAGCATTCACACTTATTGTTTCTATTATCTCTTTTACAAATTCCACAGAGAAAGACTATTCTGCTGTGAATTTTTCTTTTATTTCTACTATATGTCAGGGGATTTAACTCTGACCCTTCCCCGTGAGCTTACTGAATTTCAGAACATTTTACATACTGATTTTATTGCATGTATTGTGTATTTTTACACATGATTTCCTCACATTAACTTAGACAGGGAAATCATACATTGTCCAAGAAATAAGATAGTTACAAGTTACTTAAGTGGTCTTCACATTTTAGCCAATCGCATCCTTAATTCATGGGATGAAGACCAAGATGGCTGGCCCTACTGAGGGAGCTCTCAGAGTGTCTGTGCACAATTTGGCCAAAGAACACAGGTGGATTTTTTTTTTTTTTTTTTGCAATATGCGACATTATGCTTTCTAGAGTGAGAATATGGAAGGAACCTGATTAGTTAACTTCAGAGAGCTAGAGCTAGGTGAGTATGCTGTTACATAGAACAGAGTGTGCTTTCATCTAGTGTCACCATAATAATGAGGATGATGGTTTATCACATTGCATAATGTCTGTAGAACTTTCACCTACCCCAGCCAAGTTCATTCTCACTACCTTCTAGTAATGCAAACAGAACATGTTAATCACCCCACTCTCTCCCATTTTATAGAAAAGTTAAAGAATCAAGGGAAATTAAGCTTAGGGGTATTAGGAGACTTCTCTGAGGTCCAGAGAAGCAAGAGGGAGAGGTAGCAATCAGCTTTCTATTGGGTTTTTCTTTATCCCTTTGCTGTTAGAATCACTGGTGTTCAAATCACCTTTATTCTCCTTATTTCTCATTTGCAGCTTACTTCTCCCAGAGGTAATACAAGAAAAATTCTGGAAATACTTACACATACTAATAAAATCATGCTTTTAAAAAAGAATTACCTCATTTGGTGAGGAAGAAAGTTGTCTTTGAAAAACCAGAGGAGGGGCCCTGACTGGTGTGGCTCAGCGGACTTAACTCAAAAGAGCAGAGTACTTTGCTCCAAATTAGAGCTTTGATACACTACAACTAAAATAATTTCACCAGAAGAATTACATTGGTTATAATCAGTTGTTTACATTTATCGAATTATTTATAATCCATCATCAAATATACAAAAGTTATTCGGCATTGTTTGGTAGATCTCTATGGATGCCCTGCTGAGAAATGGGAAAAGTCATTTTTTTCCAGTTATTTCTGAGCTTATTATTGGCCTTCTGCCTCACCAAGAGGTGGCCCACCAAGGGCTGCCCCACCTCTGCTGCCTTCGAAACTTTGTGTTGTGAACCTCAGACCCCCCCCTTTGCCATTCATAATCCTATAGGTGGTCTTTTTTTTCTTTCTTTCTTCCTTTTTATTTTATTTATTTAGTTATTTATTTTCCATTACTATTAACGTTGTGGTTGTCTAGGGAGTCACCAAGACTGAAGTTCTGTCTTTCTTCCTGTAGATGGCACTCTCAGCCTCCAGCTTGACCTTGATGCTCAGCAGTAGCCCCACCCCATCCTGTGCCTGGCACTGCCCCTTTGCCTGGCTCTGGGCCAGCCCTGACTCCAGGTGCAGCAGGATCCCATTGAGCTCGTATCTCAGTGGTCTTCGAGGTGACCACTGTGGTGGTCTCCTCAATCTGCTGCGACAAGTGCTTGTCTAGCTTCTCTAGGTTCTTTCAAAGAAGCTGGTCATACAGGGCCTGGATGTCTGCCATGATCTTGTTGAGGCCCTGAGATTTGGGGGCCTCCAACTCCACAGTCAACCCAGATGGCAATGCGGTTTTATAGGCCATTTACTTCCTCCTCATGGCTCTTCTTCATGGAGAGCAGCTCCTCATTGACAACCTTAATCTCTGTCTCCAGCTGCAGCCGAGTGACACTGGTGTCATTAGCGACTTTTCAGAGCCCGTTGATGTCAATCTCCACAGACCAGTCCATCTCATACTTGACTCTGAAGTCATCAGTAGCCAGATGGGCACAGCCAGTCTGAAGAACGATGTGGGTCCATAGAATTTGCAAAGATCTGAGTCACCCTCAGGTCCTCAGTGATCTTGAAATATTGCCCCTAGTTTCTGACCTGGGGTCCCTTCTCCAGGTGTTCCCAGATTTTTGCTCTCTTGTCTTTGATTATCAAGCCACCAAACTTCTCTCCTTTTCCAGATAAAAGACTAAGTGGCTATTTAGGCATTTTATAGTCCCCTTCTTGGTCTGGCCGCCCCCCTAAGCCCTCCAGACCTCTAGCCAGCCCACAACCAGGCTCCAAGTCCCCCAGCTGCCCTGCCAGCTGGTGGAGTAGCAGAGATCTGGTAGCCTGAGTCCCCAGTGCCTGCTGCTGGCCCTCTGGCCCCAGCAGCTGGGTGACTGCACAGAGCCCGGGGCCTGGTAGTTTGTGGAGAAGCTGGAGCAGCTGCTGTAGCTCACGTTGTTCAGGGAGGAAGGTGAGAAGCCAAGACTCAGATACAAGCAGCCATCTAAAAAATCATTTTGATAGCAAAACTATTTAAAAACACAAGGTTTTGGGAATTATGACAATAATGCTGTTTATGGCTCATCTTATCTCTAGTCTGTATAATAACTCTCACGTTTGCTTCTTTCAAACTTCTAGTTGACCTTTAAGCTCCTAATTCTCTTCTTTCTGCCTCCTCCTGCCTACTCACTATTATTATTATTATTATTTAGTAAAAGGATGCCATAACACTATCAATAATGATGGATAAATGAAGAAAAAAGTGAGATAAGAAGGTCATTTTTTAAGTTAGAAAATGATAGTTTTATGCATTATTATCTATATAGGATAAAATAAGGTAAATCCTTGTAAAACTAAGAAAATTTACAATTCCCTATGACCTAATATGACACACCAAAAGGTAGATTTGAAATTAATCATGTGTGGCTTACTCCCTACCCCATATCCTTCCACAGTCTTTATTTTATTTAGTTAAAAAAATAGAAATAATGTATTTTTCAAAGATAATTGTTTTTTTAAGTCACAGAATTCAAAAGGCAGAAAATGAAGACCAATAATCCCTCTTCCCAAGCACCAGGCTCTGTTTCATTTCCCAGAGGCAATCACTCTTAATTTGTTGTTGTACATTTTGTGGCTACATTTTTACCTATTTATGGTAATTATTTACTTCAGTTCCTTGCTTAATGTATCTGCTATGCAATATGAGGAATTTAGTTTACTTTCACTTCTACTTTCCAAATTATAGCAATAGCATTAGTTCTCTTTGAAATAATACACTTGAACTCCCTACTTGTACTGACTTGTGCGGTATCAGCCACCATCTGCCATGAAAGATGAAGGAACACCTCAGCACATGTACTCTGCCCATCCTTCTAGTTTTCCTCTTTATCTTTAGTTTTATTATTATCTTACATTGTCAACAATTATAATAATTATATTTTTACTGTGATACAATTATTACTCATATGCTCATATTACAAGTATGGCTTATTTGGCTTCAATTTGTGTAAAGCATGGAAGAACTAATTCATAGTGGAATGTGTGACAGGAATCAAAGAAAAGGGAAATATACTGTTGTGTCATTTACATTTTGCCATTTGGAGGGAAATCTTCATTCATTTGGATATAGCTCTTTCATTTCTTTTGAGTGATACTTAAGGGCTGGCACTTATTAGGCACGGCTTTGTTTTGTTTTGGGGTTATATATTTTATGATTTTGTTGTCCAGCCTGGATTATTGTCATTTATGATATATGGGTGGTATATTCTTTAAGTTTTTACATGTAAAAAGAACCTCTAATTTTTGCTCATATCTCATTGATAATTTGGGTAGAGAATTCTAGGTTTAAATAATTTTTCTCAGAACCTATATGAGCATATTTATGAGAACTTTGTCCTCTTACTTCTTTTACTTGGCCAACGATCTTGTCTTCCACATCATGCCAATCACTCACTTCTGTGGCTTTAGCATAGACATTGTCATTATGAACTGCCCCCTGTCATAGTCTCAGACATCCCACTCTCCCACTGCCATGTTCTTTCTAGCTAAAAATCTACACCTGAAAATTCCTCAGCTCCTAGTGGACCTTTACTTTACTGATTCTACCACATTTTCACTGTTCATCATTCCTGTGTGCAATTCTTATTACCCACTTTAGATACTATGGTCTATCCTAATACAATATATTCCTTGCTTTGCTTTCTGTTTAGCTTTTCTCCGACAAAACCCCTGTTCTAGTTCCAGCTGAATTCATTTCTATTCTTTGCCTGTCGCCAAGCAGCTGGATGTGGCTGGAGAAAAATCACATAATCATTCTGGTTATTGTCATTTTACATTCATGATCACTCATTCCAAGGGGCCCTCTGTATGACACTGAAGTCAACTACATTTTCCTAGTTAACTAACTACCCCCTATTGTTTCCTTTGTTTCTCTTTATAAACTTTCAACTCCTTTTATATGATCCATTTTCAGGTGACCACTGTGCTGATGGTACTTTTCCTCTATTTTTCAGCACTGTTGGGTTTTATATTTTTGAAACTACTTATATCTTTGAGAGAGAGAGAAAAGAGAAAGAGAGAGGAGGGAGAAGATAATAGATTATTAAACCACTCTCTTCTATTCAACACTTTTATCTTCTCACTAATATTCATGTTTTGTAGTCTACTCCATTTTCTTATTAAAGTTAATTACCATATATATTTTTGCTATAACTTTTCAGGATTATAAAATGTGCTATTTTAATAAAATGCTGATTTTACTTTATGAATACATATAATGGGAAATGCTAGATCCAAGAATTCTAAATAACAACAACAACAAAAGGAATATAGATGTTTCATTTATTCACTATTTATTCTGTGCCAACCAAGTTATAGGCATAATGAAAACTCTAAGACTGTAGAGATAAGTGAACAACAACAAAAAGTCCCAAATCTCAAAGCCCAGTAATAACACCATAATCTAGTACATCAAAGCATACATACTTAACCACTAGTGCAGTGATAATGAAAGTGAGAAAAGGCTTATATATTGAATAGAAATAAAATTATGAGGAAGGCCCTGGCTGGTGGCTCAGTGGTCTGGCATCCTTTGGGCATATAACCAGGTTACAAGCCAGGTCTCCAACCAGGTCCATAGCTGGAGGCAGGTGAAAGGCAACCATACATGGAAGTTCCTCTCCCTTTCTTCCTCCCTCTCTGACCTTCAATCTAAAAATAATGAATAAAAATAAAATCTTTGAAAAATTATGAGGAAGGTTTTTTTTAGGATATGCAGGGTTAAATACATTTGTTGAGAAAAGTTGAGGAAATATGATAATGAGCTAAATTATCTTTTCCCAGCAATTCAAGCTCATGTTAAACTTTTTTTGAATCAGTAAGGGAAAAAGTAAGTGGCATTGTAGGGTTTGAAAACACATTTACACATTTTTGACACCTCCTTCCTTCCAAAGGTGGAGCCTAATCCTCCTCCCCTTGAAGCAACCTTATTGACTGGCTTCCAACAATTAGAATGTGGTGGAAGTGACAGTGTGCAATTTCCGAGTCTAGTTCATAAAAGACGTTGCAGATAGGATTGGTCTCATCTTGGATCATTTGCTCTAGCAAGGCTAGCCACCTGCTATATCATGAGGACACTCAAGCCCGTGGCTAGGCTCACGTGGAAACTGAGGCTTCCGGCGACATAACAGCAACAACATGGCAGCCATGTAAGGAGCCACCTGGGACATGGGGAAGTGGGAAAGTGGAAGCCCTAACTCAGTCAAACTTCAGGTGGCTGCAGCTCCTGTCATCTCTAATTGCAACCTCCTAAGGGCCCCAAGCCAGACTGTTCAACTAATCTGTTCCCAAATTTGGTGACCTATAGAAGCTATGAAGATAAATCTTCATTGTTTCAAGTTACTAAGTTTTAGGGTGATTTGTTATCCTATGATAAATAACTGTATCTAAATTGAGGTTTATTAAAGCAGGAATTGAAAAAGAGAAATAAAAATCAAATTCTGGCACCCAGATAGTAAAACACTAAAAGGGTAGGGTACTGGTTCTTTTTTATATTATAATTAGTTCATGATTTTTTTCTGGGTGAAATCCATTACGAGAAACAAAACACTTAACTATTAATGAAAGAGAGAGAGCTAATTTTTACTTGAAAAAAGAAATCACAGTTTTATTGTGTTTTAGATAAAATAGGATTATATAACCTCCTTTGAACACCTTCCCACAATTTTGTTGTTAGTTTACAGTAATGTATACCCTTTTTAGAGTATTAAGCTGCTAACTAAAAAAGTTCTTCCGTAAACAACTTCCATGAAAGTACCTTTTTTGTTTGTTTGTTCACTTGCTTTTTTCTGGTAAAAGCTTTATTGTTTCCATTTGGTCCAATACATGGGAGAGGTTCCAGGGTGGTTAAAAGGGTGTCTAGTGGTTTCAGGAAGAGGCTCAGGCAAAAGCCACGTACCAGGGAAATGCAGAGGGACCCCTTAAAGGCCTCTGGGCTTCATACTTGAAGCTGAACCCTTTGAAAGGCTATTTGCTCAGCCCCACCTCGGGGCAGGCCAGCCTGTGGAGGTTAGTCAGGTTGCCCATCTCCTTGATGACTTTCACCTCCTCATCCAGGAAATGCTTCTCCAGGAATTCACAGAGATGAGGGTCTGTGCGGGCAGAACCGGGGGCTTGCAGATCCAAAACGGCCTGGTTCAGGTTCTTCTCCAAAGCCAAGTTGGCTTCTATGGCATCCCGAGTTTTACCCCACTCATCTTTGGGAGGCTTCACCACATCCTGGAAGAGAATGCGGCCACCAGCAGGTTTTGCAACTTTTTGAGAGACGCTTGGTGCTCTCATACTTCTCCCCGGCCAGCTCTCAGAAGTGGCCCACACGCCCCAGAGCCACATCCACAGGACTGAACTAGAAGCCCAGAGAGAGGGAGGTAGGTGTAGGGGGCCCGCAGAGGCAGGTTGGATTTGGGAGCTCATGGCTGTTCAGCAATGAAGAATTAAGGTGGGAAAAAAAAAAAAAAATGGTGTTGGTCTCCGAGACTGAGGATGACAGAGGTGGTTCCAAACACAGTACTGAAAAAGAGGTTGGAAGGTAGTTGGAAAGAAGGGATCCCTGAGTCTGTTCCTCCAATCCTGCTGAAGCAAGAAGACACAGATCCAGGACCTCAGAGAGCACTGTCCATGAAAGAGTTTTTACTTATTTGTCATTTGTATAGTATACCTACTATGAAATAGAATTGTTTTCATGATTATGATTCGTGTAACTTTCCTTACCAATAATTGTGGAGATATAAGTGGAAGCCTGACTCCCAAATTAGATTCCTCCTGATGAATGTTTTCCCAACTAAAATAACTGTGAAGCACATGTGGACACACGAGGAATATCTGGATATGGACAATTGCCAGCGTTTGGTAGTTTTCTAAAGGGGTTGAACAATGACCAGCTTCAGTTTTATAATAAGGCGTGTGGAGTTTTCTCCTAAAGGGATTTGTACGAGGAAGTAATTTAAAGATTTTTTTTAAATGTTAGAAATGGTACATACCTATGTAGGTTTTATTTGTTTTATTTTAAATGGACTATTGAGTAAATATCCTTTCCTACTTGGGATTCCTACAAAGATTAAAAATTAGTTCTCTGAAGAGGCTTTAGGAACATTATAAAAATCCACTATAAGAAAAATATGACAATAACAACAAATAGTTGAAATATTTGCATTAAAAAAGCAATGTTGTCTAAACATCGTGCCATTTTAATTTTGATCATTATTTCTTTATATAATTTAAGTAATTTCATATAAAATACATATGTATATGTTTATCTCGTAGAAACAATCTCAAAGGCAAATCAGATATGAAAGACAAGTAGTCATTCTAAAAACCACAGCAACATGAAGCAAAAATGGAGGAAAGCTTCTTGATTGAACTGAAAGAAGCACAAACATTATTTTAGAAGAAATACTGAGCATTTTGATGTCAGGTAGGAGGAATGTAAAAGATAATGTTATACACTTGTATCCCAATTACTCTAAAGAATGGAGTTCAGAGAAAGAAGCTCAATTTATTTGTGCCTAGAGTGAAAGGTATGACTGGGTCCTCCAAGAATAAAATAAGGTTTGTAAAGGCAGTATTGTGTAATGGTTAATTGCTGGGGTTCGAACCTCAGCTGTTGTTGTTGTTATTTTTTAAGTCTTTGCTCCCTAATTTCCTGATCTATAAAATAAAAATAATAAGCATGTGATTTCACAAGCTTGTGGAAAGGATTGAAATAAAAATGTTTAAAGATCTTTTAATAATATCTAAATATATAGTAAACACTTTATAATATGAGCTATTATAATATCACTGCCAGTAACAACACTAATAATAATAATAATAACAATAACATAAAAGGCAAGTTCTCAAGGAACAAACTAGAATGATGATCCTGAAGGAACCCAAATCCCCAAATCTGTTGAGATTTATCCTTTCACAACAGAATACATGAGAGGTTTAGCATTGGGTTAAAAGAGGCAACTCTTAAGGGATTAAAAGAACCCATTTCAAGGCAAGGTAATCCAGTTTAAGGGCACCAGAGAGACTCCTACCCTGAGGCTGAGAAGAAAATAGAATTAGGGGAGAAAAAAAAAAAAACAAAAAACTAAAGCCCTGGCTCAGTGGATAGGCACCAGCCTGCCAACTCAAAGGTCACTGGTTTGATTCTCAGCCAGGGCACAAAACCAGGTTGCAAGCCAGGTCCCCAGCAAGGTCTGTAGCTGGAGGGAGGTGAAAGGCAACCATACATTGATGTTTCTCTCCCTTTCTTCCTCCCTCTCTGCCCTTCTCTCTAAAAATAATGAATAAAATCTTAAAGAAAAATAAAAAGAACATTGAGCTTTAATTTTTTAAAAATTTAAATTTACAAGCTGAAGGAGATTACTTTTAGACTTCATTTTCTTTCTGGGAATTTAATATTGGGAGCAGAAGGTTTATTTTCAAATTGGAGCTGAGGATATTATTCTAGTTCATAACCAATATCTGGTAAGCATTTCAAGGCTAGTGGTTGAAAAGGAAATAGTTTGCTTAGGGTGTACCATGTCTCTGCAGTTAAATATTCAGTATCTCACTCTGACCAATTTCTGAAATCACTGGCAAGTTCCTGACAGATTTTGTACAATGACTTTCCATGACTGAACTTTGAAGGCTCACTCTGGCATGGTGTGAAGAGAATGTAAGAAGGCAGAGGTAGAGGCAGGAAACCAAGCAGGTGGCTACTGCAATAGTCCAGATGGACAGGTGGTGGTGAGAAGTCAAATTCAGCAGATATTTTTATTTCACACATACAGTAGCAGGTTTTCTGCCCAGTCAGATGTGGTCTGAGAGACAGGATGTACCATTAGGTAAAGGTCCTTGCTAATTATACTGCTTTGAATAGTATCTCTTAAAATCCATGCCCACCTGGATCTTCAGAATGTGACCTTATTTGGAACTAGGGTGTATGTAGGTATAATCAAGTGATAATGAGGCCACACTGCACAAGGATGAGCCTGAACCCAGTGACTGGTATCCTTATAAAAGAGGGAAATTTGGACACACAGGCACATATTCAGAAGGAAGACACCATATGAAGACAGAAGCAGAGACTGGAGTGATGCAGCTATGAGGCAAGAAGCACCAAGGATTGCCAGCCACTACCAAAAGCTAGAAAAGGCCAAAAAGGATTTTCCTCTAGAACCTTCAGAGAGAGAGAGCACAGCCCTGTATGAGACAGCTCAGGGACTTGGGTCCAGGAATAGAAAATACCAGGTAGCCAGGAAGCCAAGTTAAGACTAGGTGGTCAAAAATGGGACAGCTATCATAGAACAATTAAAATAAGGGGGGCGGGGGGAAGACTAGGTAGTCAGAAGGAAGGAGGGATAAAGTGACCACAAAAACGTCATCATCCCTCCACTTCCTACTCAAAAATGCAGGGGTCGCTGATACAATCTAAATGCTTGTTTAAACTACTGACCCGCATGTGCAGTTGATCAAGGTTGGAGCACTATACAACCTTGTTAAGGGGGCAGTATTGAGCAGTCTGGCATCTTGTCCCCACAGTGCAGGCGGGGACACAGTTACCAAGCAAGGCAGCTGGAGCAGGAAATCCCCTGAACCTGAGGAAATTCCACAAGCCTGACTTTAAAAAGCCAAGTTTCAAGAAAACTCATTTTGCCCCCAGTTTATAAAAGTGTTCAAAGAGCTAGCACCAGACCTAGCTCAGACTTTCCTGTCTTTTGTGCTCCCTCCCTTGTGTTTTGCATATTAAGCTTAACAAAAATCTGTCTGGAAATTTCTCTGGGGTTTTCTCACAATTCTACCTTGGGGAATCCAAAACCCCAATGCCAGTAACATATTGACACCTTAATTTCAGAATTCTAGGCTTCAGAACTGAGAGAGAATAAATTTCTGTTTTTTAAAGCCATCTAGTTTTGGTAATTGGTTAAGGTCATCCTAGGAAACTAATATGCTCATTAGGACAAATAATGGTATTTTTAAAAATTGCTTTCTTTGAGAGCCCAAGTGTGCTGAGCAGTAGTTTCTGTTTTTAATTTTCTTTTCATAGCCTTAGTTTTCCTATTGATTTGTGCCCTTTTGTTTTCTGATTGGTTTGTATAGATCTTTCATACAAATGATTTTAACCCAAGTTCACATTTCCTATGATTAGTAAGCTAGAGTAAGTATGGCAGTCTTTTTCAAACATTTCAGACATTCTGTTCTTTATTTAAGCGCAGATATTCAAAAGAAAGGCATGAATATTTTGAAAAGGAATTTTAAAGAAAGCTTTTTAAAAAATAAGCCCCAAGCTACTAATTTTATGCGCATGACATGACAATATTGGGATGCATAATTGCAAAGGGATTGCTTTCAAGGAAACTAAAAAGTTACTATATTTGTGTATTCTTTCATCTACTAAACTGGCACATGAATTTCACCTGTTCATAGAAAAAGCCAGCCTTTTAAAATTCTTCTCTTCCATATGTATAGGAGGAGGCAGAGGAGAAGGGGGCACTTCAGAATTATTGGTTTACTATAAGAACCGAATCTAAACAGAGAATTTTGGGAATCAACTCCGAATTTAAAAAACTGAATACAAATTTTTCATAGGTAGTAGATGGTATATATTTTAATAGGATGCACGTTCTTTCAAAAGTTGCTGTTTAACGTGTAAGTGTGAAGATTGTTGACAGTTTTTCTGATTAACTGCACTAAACTAGAGCTGGTTCCAGCTACTTACTCATTCAGCAACATCAACTTTCCTCTGACAAGTTAAACTTTTAAGAATTTGTCTTTGCCCTGGCTGGTAGCACAGTGGTTAAGGCGCCGGCCTGCAAACCCAAAGGTCGCAGGTTCGATTCCCCAGCCAGGGCACATAACCAGGTTGCAGACCAGGTCTCCAGTCAGATCTGTGGCTGGATGCAGGTGAAACGCAACCATACATTGATGTCTCTCCCCCTCTCTGCCTCTCTCCCTTCCCCTCTTTCTAAAAAGAAAAGAAATAAAATTCTTTAAAAAAAAAAAAAAGAATTCGTCTTTGAGGGGAGGGGAGGAGGCAACGAAAAGGAGCAGTTTAATCAAGGAACTAGCATGGAAGAACCATGGACATGGACAAGTGGGATTGACTATGGGGGGAGTGGGTGGGTGGGGAAGGGGCCAGAGGAAAAGAAAAAGGGGATGGATGTAATAAAACAACAAAAAATTAAATTAAAAAAAATATGCTTTTGTAAGTATCCATAGGGCCTTTCTGCTTGCATATAATGTTCCCAAATTAAGTGTGTATTTCCCAATCAAATATGAAACCCAAAGTCAAAGGCCATACTTATTTACTTCTTTGTATAGGAAATAGTTAATTTTTAGATAATGTTATAAAAGATTACTTATAAATTGAAACTGTTGAGAAAAATTATTTAAAACGCCGATAAAGCAAAAATGTCACTGTGTGTGCTTTCCAACTATACCAAAGCACTATTTAATCAGCCTGTTTAAGGACATTTAGAAGTTATCACTTTTTGTTTTACAGATTCTTTACTGTTTATTGGACAGATTCTGCAAAGTTAGATGTTACTTGTCAGACTGTTAAATTGCAAATTATTTTCATCTGGTAGAGAAACAAATGATGTCTTTCTAGTAGAAAAGATAACCCCAAAGTTATATTTTTATTAGCATGAAGGATATAATCAGTGTCTTAACCATAGGCTGCTTTTCAGGCAGGCACCCTCCCTGGCTGGTGTTGCTCAGTGGACTGCATGCAGGCCTGCAAACCAAAGGGTCGCCAGTTCGATTCCCAGTCAGGTCACATGGCTGGGTTGTGAGCCAAGTGCCCAGTTGGAGAAGTGTGAGAGGCAACCATACCTTGATGTCCACCCCCCAACCCCATTCCTTTCCCCTCTTTTTATAAATAAATACATCTTTTAAAACAAATTCAGGCTGGGCATATTAAATGAGGTCTGTTCAGAAAGTATTTAGCTATGTAATATGAAAAAAAGAGGCATTTACTGACGAAGATACAAGATACATTGTACATTGTGTGACACCTCATTTCAGTTCACTTCAAAGCTGGCACCTTGGGACCTCACACAGTTCTCCCAATCACCATCAGTATTTTACTGAATTTCATGGATGGTCTTATATCTCTTCCCTTTCAAAGGTCATTTGTGGGAAAAGCCAGAAGTCACAGGGCACCAAATCTGGGCTATTGTGGGTCTGAGTCACTGGGGTGATTCAGTGTTTCACCAAAAAACTCTGCACGAGACATGATGCATGAGCAGGTATGTTATTATGAGGGAGATGCCAATCACCAGTTGCTCATGGCCGTGGCCTTCTGAATCATCCAAATAGTTTTCGTGGAGGAATGTTCATGCTTAATGCAAAATTCGATGCAGATTTGTTGCTCTACTTGCTCAGTCATTTTGAATGTGAAGGCCACACAGTACAATGCTCACTAAACAGCATCTATAGCCCCCACTGACTAGTATACATGAGGTCATCATTGTTCACACATGTGCATTCCAGTTCACTCTCCTTGGCTGCCAGGTTACATCAATATTGTTTGTGCAAAACATTCTCATATTAACTAACGATGGCTGAAATTTTTCTGGACAGACCCTGTAAACAACAGAATTTGTTTCACAGTTCTGCAGGCTGAAAGTTTGAGGTCAGGATTGAGTGAGGGTTCTCTTCCAAGTCACATGGCAGAATGGGCTGGTCAGCTCTCGAGTCTTTCATAAAAACTGATCCTGTACATGAGGGTTCCACTCTCACAACAAAAACACCTTTCAAAAGCCCATACCATCATATTTTTGGGTTTCTACATATGAATTTTGGGGATGGGGGATAAAAACATTAGGCCTGTATAAATCAGGATTTGAAAATCCAACTTAGCAATCCTTTTTCAGTGTTTTCTTTCTTTGATTATACATACTAGACTCTCCTTTCCTCCTTGGAACCAGTTTTAGCATTCTGCTTGTTCCCTAATTAAGCAGTTAAATATCTTGGACAATATGCTCACTATTTATTTTTGATAAGTTTTATTTTTAACTCTTTTAAATTCATATTTTAACAAACATGAGAACCTAGAAATAATATTGGTTAAGGGTACAAAATACAATTAAAATTTAGAATATCAGACTATTGTAATGATAGTAATTTCAACATAATATTGAGGAATTTTACCTTAAGTAACTTTTTGATGACAAGTACACTTGATTAGAGAGTGAGAAGAAAGAGAAGAAAGCATTTATAGTTACCTATTCTGAAAGGACATTTTACATGTGTTCAATACTTTCAGATATTTGATCCCACTTTTTTTCCCCCCTCACCTGAGGACAAGTTTCCATTGATGTTTTTAGAGAGAGAGGAAGGGAGTGAGAAACACTGATTGGTTGCCTCCTGTACATTCCCCAACCAGGACAAACCTGCAACCCAGGCATATGCCCTGACCAGGAATGGAACCAGGAACCCTTCAGGGCACAGAAAAATGCTCCAACTAAGCCACAAAGCCAGGGCAATCCCATTAGTTTCCTTGATGTGGGTATATTATGAGCATGGCTTATTTTTCAATCATAGACTGTGCTCCTGGTTACAAATATTAACTCCACAATAGGAGGCAGATACTCTTATTAACATTGTTGCTTTACAAACAGGAAACCAAAGTATATAAAGTTAAGTAATTCATTTCATAGTCATCAAACTAGGATTTGAGAAGCAAAGATTTGAACTCAGGCAGGTAGAGGCCAGAATTTATCTACTTGATCTCACTCAATTGGAGCTCTCAAAAACTCTGGCTTTCCAAGTAGAGTCCATTCAACTTTGGCTGCCAGGAGGTAAAATTGAAGTCCAGAGCATTCAAGCAATTTGCTCAAGGTTAACTAACTACTTAGAAGTGACTGGAATGATTTTGTTAGTTCACAATAAAAAAAAAAAAAAAGCATAAAAGAAGGAACAGGAAAAGTTAGGCTGTAGGGAGAAAGTGAGATCCTGTGATAATTGAGCAAAAGCTGTAATAATGGAGAAAATTCAAGGGAAAGTAAATTATTAACAATGGTGAGTGTGCATATCGGAAAGTTGCCTCAGTTAGAAATGACAGATTGTGCCTAAATAAAGGTAAGGAAATAATTGAATACAGATCGAATACCTCTGCCAGTGTGTTCCCAAACTTGCAAGCCACACACATTCAGTCAGGGCGAGCAAGTGGGTTCCCAGCATTCTGTTGTTCTGCCCAGGTTAATTTCCATATCCCAGCAAGCGTTTTTATCTCAGGCAGATTCCGGCCACATCCCGTTGTTCTGATCGGGCTCATTAGCACATTCCACCCTGGCTGCCTCTATACTCGGACAACACCTATTAAAACCAATCCTACTGCAAAATAAACAGAACCAATTAGTTCTGTTGCTTTTATCTTTATCTCAAAATTATAAAAGCAAAGTTATCAAAATCTGAGTGCCTCTCTAAAAACCTTCTAATGCCAATTAAATAAGGTCCATTGCTTTATTTAATGGCTTATCATAAGGAAGAGGTAACTTACTAATTACATATTTGATGGCACTATTTCAAACATATTTGGCATTTGGCTGTTTCTCTAAGTTCCTGAAATTTTCCACTTTGAAACATTTGTTTTCTTATTTTTAAGTAGCACTTTCCCCCCATAAGTCAAAGCACCAGTCATTTATTCAACAAATATTTGTTGAGCACTTGATAACTGCTTAGCATACCATGTACTTTGTACTGAAAATTCTGTTGCACTTTTTACCTCATTTTGCTTCTGTTGCAGATAGTAACATTTCACATTTTTGCCCATGTTTTAAGTTTTCTGGCATTAGCAAACTTCTTACAAGATAGTTATTTGGTAGACTATTTTAACGTAATCATTCTATAAACTCTGAAGTAAACAAGTAAGATTGTCCGTGTGCATAATTCAAGAAGACTCAGGCTCAAAGTTTTTGATGAGGTCCTGGGACTATTTTAACATAAACCATCTTTTTGAGTTTGGAAAGATTTCACTATGAGAAGACAGATGAAGATGATCCCTTGCGATCATTTCTAATATGTGTGCTTCGGTGATTAATGATGAGTGTAGAGGTCATTGTTAAATGTTTAGGTTATTAGAGCTTGAAATCTTGCTAATAAAGCTTGACAACATGACTATATTGATTTATTATTTACAGACAGAAGGGAAGGGAGAGAGGCAGAGAGGGAGAGAACCATCAATGTTCCGCAATGTGACTATATTTAAAGTAAAAGAAACTTGTTTGTAACAATTTCCTCAAGCTCTGTTGGATGGAATGAGATTGCTGCAGAACTTCTCTTTAATATGGCCCCAGAGAATGTGGAGCTCTTTTTCTCCACAGGTCTTTCTCTCCTTAAACACTCAATGAGGCTCAGAGAGTGAAAGTGTGCTTGCCTTTACTTTACCTCTCCTTTGGGGCTTGAATGGTAAACTCTGCTTTAGATGTGAGAAGCTCCCTCCCTCCTTCCATTCTGTACAACCCAGGAGCACTTCCGAGAGGAGCATTCTCAAGGGTTAATATCTTTGGTAAGATATTGCCAGTATGGGAGATATCTATAGCTTTCAGAACCATAGTTCTTAAAAATAAGCAGGCATGCTGGAAGGTGGAGCACTTAATTATTTGGAGTTGGAGGTTCTTATTTCTTTAGTTAAGCTTTGGGTCTCTCGGAACCAAATTAAACCAAAGTAGGATGTGCTCTAGGTTGGAGATTTTGTGATGCTTTACAGCATACCTTGTTGCATGAAGGTTTTCTTGAGGTTGGCCTGTGACCTCGTGGCGATCTAAGGTGTTGTACGATCAACATATCATAGTACAAGAGTCTTAGATTTAGGTGGCATTTGCTCTAACAGCTTCTAAGTGATCAACCCAGGCTCATCAACTTTGCAGCTTTTGTTTCCAAGAGTCTCACTGACAATATACTTATTGTTCCTTTGTGCATAAACTAGCAGAAATTTACAGCAACCAAGGAAATGAAACTGTGGGCCCAGAAGTAACCAGATGCACTGTACTGCAGACTGGCAGAGAGCTAGGAACTGGAATTCCGGTTCCATCTTCCCAGCTCAAGTTGACCAGTTTAGCACTGGACTATAGCTGTGGATTACCAAGGGCTAAGGACTAGTGTTCTGATAGGGCCTCTTGTCTGTGTAGACTGATCTGTTAACCTTTGACTAGAAAGCCTACAAGAGTAAAGAGCCTACACAAAAAGTGGAGTTCTGAACCAAGAGGAAGTTACACAATGGCTCTCAGAAATCTTGAGAAAGACAGAGAACTCAACTGGTTCAGTGGCTATTGATGACTGAGTTTCTCATTGTCTCCAAACATTTGAACTACTGCCATCACAAAAGCTGTTAAAAAAAAACCAAAAACCTTAATTGAGTAAATTTTAATGCTCTTAGTGGTTTTATTCAGTGATTCATGGATTGGGCAGCATCCAAGCCAGCAGTTAGAAAGGAATTCTAAGAGGTATCCAGTGTAAGAGATTTTAGAGGCAGAACAGAGCAGGAATGGGATCTTCATTAAGCAAAAATAGCAAATTGTTTATTAAAAAGTTACTTTCTAATAGGAGAGGGCAAGGCTGTACCGGCCAGTTTACCTAACTGATGCTGATCAGGTGATTCCTGATTGACTGGTTTAATATTTTTTATTTTTTTCTGGATGAACCTAAACTGTGACTGAGTCTCAATCTGGTGACATGGGCCTTAGCCTAAGTGACTCCAGGTGGAATCTTTCATCTTGCCTTCAACAGGATTTAGTTCATATCTAGGTTGCATGATTTTAGAAAGTCCTGGAGAGTGGCCCTAGCTCTTACTGTCTCCCATATCATGAAGTGACATTCGACTTTTTGGTTTCTTTTTTTTTGTGTGTGTGTGTGTTCTGGAATCAATAGAAATCCATGGAAGAGGTTATGCATATAGTTATTGTTCTTTTTACCTTAAACACATTATTTCATGTGTTGAATGATTCAGGATTGCAAAAAAAAAAGTTAATTGAACAAGCCTGAAGAGTTCCTTTGGGAGGCACCATTTACCAGTCAGGGCACCATATGAGGCCTCTGAATAGAGTAAGGAGAGATGCTTGGATGGAGAAGTAAGTCCTGGTGTCAGCTCTGCAATTGCCAGCAGGTATTCTTGGAAAAGTCACCTCACCTCTATGGATCTCAAATCCTTAACTTTTAATGAAGGGATTGGATCAAGTTTTTCTATAGTCCTGATGTTTCATCAAGTTGTTCCTCTCCCATTGTGATAATCAGTGACCTGATGAAATCTGTGTCCTGTGTAACCCTGTTACCATATTCTAAGCTTTCATTTCATCTTCCTTCATCCTTTCATACTACATGTAGTCAAAGGTGTTTTCTCATAGAGAAGACTCTTTTCTTCCTCTATTACTTTAGTTGTGTGTTGTCTCTCACCTTCTTAGATCTGGTAAGTCATCTTCAAAGTTTCTTGACACAGAACTTCTTTTCACTGCCTTAGAGACCGGATGCATGTTAAAGACATTATACAAGGCAAACATCCTGTTTAACAATCTGCTTCCTTCCTTAAAATGACTGGCATATTATTGATTCTTTTGACAAAAAAAAAAAAAGGAAAAAACAAAACAAAACAAAACAAAAAAAACACCTTATACTGATATTTCAAGACCTAATGATGCTTCTGCCTTTGCTAAGGAAGGAGTCTTAGTCATTATCTAGAGTATGGATTATTTTTACCTCAATAGGCTATGTTGCTTTTGTCAGTACTGAATCTTGTCTGATACTTTACTGCCTGTCTGCATTGCCTAATGTCCATTGATAATAGTCTTGCTACCTCCGATGTACTGCCATATTCTCAAGTAGAAAGTGGGAAGAACAGACCTTGTGACTCAAAGTGAATACTGCCTTTTCATCTTTCTTCCTACTTCATGCTCAGAAAACATAAATCTCCAGAGTCTATAGCAGGTCTGGGCCACAAGCAGGCTTATACCCCACAATATAAGCTCTAGAGCTTAAACATCAATAGATAAAGGATTAGGGAATGGTGCCCATGCTTCTGGAACAGGACTGGGGATTTTGTGTGGGTGGCTTTGACCTGGTTACACCAAACTCATGAATTATAGATGACTCCTGTCCCTGTCCTAAATCCTCTTCTGTCATAGAGGTAATAACTGTCTATAGTAGAATGGGAGAGATTCTTATCATAAGGCCTTCATTAGCTGAGCAAATATTTAGTGAATCCTTAATATGTTCCAAACACTTTTCTATTTGAATAGGCAAACAGCGTACCATCTCTTTTGGGGGCCTACACATTAGCCAAGTGGGCAAACAGTAAATAAGTGAATATAGTTCCTATAAGGAGAAAATAAGCTTTAAGAATTGAAATGTAGAGAAATTTACTTTGAGGCAAGCAACAATAGGATACTCATATGGTAAACTTTAATTTTCCTAACAACCATGTATTGGCTGCCATAACAAAATACTACAAACTGCATAGCTTAAACAACAAAAATGTATTTTTCTCAGAGTTCTGGAGTCTAGAAATCCAAGACCAAGGTGTTGGCCATTTTTTGTTTCCTGAAGCCCTTCTTCTTGACTTGCAGATGGTTGTCTCGTTACTCTTTCCTCATGTGGTTTTCCCTTTGTGTGCATATCCTTGATGTCTCTTCGTGTATCCTAAGCTCCTCTTACAAAATTGGATTAGGGCTACCCATAACTATCCCATTTTAACTTAATTACCTCTTTCATAATTCTGTGATACTGGAGCTTAGGGTTTCAACCAATGAATGTGAGGGAGCAGCGTGCAATTCAGCCTACAACAAATCCTAGAAGGTGGGAACAGTCATTATCTTCACAGATGAGACTCAAAGAGATAAAGTAACTTGCCTGGAATTTGAACTTCAAGATCTATGCATTTAATCACCAGAGTCATGTTCAAGCTAAGAAATTTAGGAGATGTGTTCATGGAACCCAGCAAAATTGAGATGTGCAGCCAAAAGCATACAACATGAATTCAGATGGTCTGAATTCAAGTTTCTACATTTCTATTCACAAATGTGTATGGTTAAGACTGTTAGTCACACTGAATTTCTTTTATCCCTTTCACTCCCTTCCACCACCAAAACTCCCAATGCACTGAAATTTTCTGTTCTTTTCTATTTTGTTTTATTAAAAATCCTGGTAATAAGCTGTGAAACTAATTGCTTGACACTCTTAATGGGTTGTGGGCCACATTTGAAAAACACTGCATCATGTAGCTTTTGTGGTCCCGAAGTGAGTGATCCTAACTCAGAGTTTTGATATTCTATAATCTTTAATTACTTCCGTTATAGAGTTCGGTTCAAGGCAACTCATAAGAAGGAAGTTAAAGTCTCTTAATGTAAAAGCACATACAATGCCATGTTTTAATTGTAGTTTTTGCTTGCTGAGATCTGTTCACCAGTTCTCCCCTCCAGTGTCCTGACTGATGGAATGGGCACACAGAAATTAAGGGCAAGGTGGCTGGCACCACTCTCCCTACATGGGTGAATGCTGCCAGGTCCCCTACCTCCCATCGTGGCTTGAACTTAGCCTTCTCGGCACAGGGTGAGAACTGAAGAATTACAACTTTCTTTCTCAGGTAGGATATGGAAAATGGCATCTACTACCTCAAAATAGGAAATGGATAGAACACTTGAAGTCTTGCAAGCGTTTGTATATGTGCACATGTGTTTGAGCACACACACAGATGCACAGGTGCACAAGATACAAGAGCAGAGTAAGCAATGAGTTAGATCCAATGAGTAAATTAGTCATGGGCAATGACTTCTAATACATTTGCTTGGCCAGTAAGACATATGAGCCAGTGGATACCAGTCTGTCACCAATCCTCCCAATCAAGTAAATTGCTCTGCTTTCCTCGGGAAGGGACTAGGAAAAGGGTTGAGAGAAGGGTGGCAGCTTCCTGCCCAGCACATCCTCAAGGGAAGTTAAGTATGGAGTGAAAATTTCTAACACTCCCTAAGGGGTCAGGACTGTAGATAAGAGTACCTATTTTGTGACCTAAGAAAAGAATGTAGGGAGAGGAAGAGAAGGGTTTCCTCTGCACTCATGCATTTTTTGATGTGCTTTTATGCTGCCACAAAAAAGAAAAATCAAAGAATATCTAAAGCTTTATGAATCAGAAAGGCCTGATTATCACAAACAGTTAGAACATAGCGTGTTATGTTGCTATGTGTCATATCAGATTTTACTGTAGGCTAAGGTCTAGTTTGAGAAAGCTCCTGTACAAGTTCTGAAAACCCCTTCAGTTCTTTTTTGTCTGCCCTATCCCAGCTCACCCCCTGCTCCTCCACACACACAAATTGAGAACCGTTGGAAAGAGTGACAAGAATAAGCCCTTAAGGAATGCTAATATTTGAGATAAGCAAACAAAGATAAACTTATAAAATATGAGTGGACCAAGAATCTTTTCTAGAAACTTGGGGGGATGCCAAGAGAGGATAAAGTGCTAGAGGCTAAGGGGATAGGTTGATTCAAGATAGAAAGAGTAGTTAACATGAAATGCTGCTGATTGATCAGTAATTTTAATCATATCATTTTTAATGACAATAATGTATTGGGTGTTATCTCATTTGATCTCTCATGAACTGCATGAGGAAAAATGAAGATAAGAGATGTCAAGTAACTTGGGATTTCAATTCAAGTCAGTGTGATTTCAAAGCATGTCCTCTTTCCATGCTGTTCTGAGGTTGTTGGTGGTCTTGAGGAGGGTAGTTTTGGTAAAATGTGGGCATGGAAGTCAGGGTGACACACTGTTAATGGGATTTAAGGGAAGGTGGGCACAGGACACCAAAATGTAAATGTGACAAAAATGAGAGGGGGACTGGAGGATGGCTTATACTTTGTTTTGTTGATAAGATGCAGTTTTGTGTAGTGATTAAGATACTACATGTTCTTCATCCAGACCGCACTGATGGGAGCCCCAGGCAGGCTGCTCATCAGCTGTGTGTAACTTAACCTGGCTCACCTAACAGAGCACGCCTGTGAGGATGAAAAGGGACCTGATACAGGGAAAGTGCTTCCGAAGTGTCATTGTTTTAAAAGTTTATATGCTGAGGAAATGGAGCGAAGAGGAAATTGTTGTCCAAGCAAGGGGATAAAAAAAGGATTTTTTTTGTACAAAAATGAAAAAAAAAAAAAGGATTTTTTTTTGTACTTTGTCTTCAGCCTAAGACCCATCAGAACATACCTGTGGTTTAAGTTTCAAATTGATTACTTTGGGCAGAAAAGAGAATTCAAACCTTGAAAAATTTAGGGGATATTAGGCTGGTTGGAAATACAGATATTTTGCTTGAGTTAAGTGATTTAAGGTGGATATAAGGAAGAGGCGTTAGCTTTGGATTGGATACTAATAGGAAAAGAAAGTAGTTCAATGATTCAATATCTCAATAGATCTTGTTTAGGTGAAAAGGCTAGATCTAGGATAAAGGTATAATTGGTTAAGAAGTAGCAATCAGCTCTCACTGATGGCACAGTGGATAAGGCACCAGCCTACGAACCCAAAGGTCGCTGGTTCGATTCCAAGCCAGGGCACATACCTAGGTTGCAAGCCAAGTCTCCAGCCAGGTCTGTAGCTGGAGGCAGGTGAAAGGCAATGGCACATTGATGTCTCTCTCCCTTTTTTTCCCTCCCTCCCTGGTCTACTCTCTGAAAGTAATAAATAAAATCTTTTTTTAAAAAAGTAGCAATCACCCCTATTAGCCAGTATCTTATCAGTTCTAGCTGCTCTCTGGAGTCTCCTTTATAAGTACACTAATCCCTTTCATGAGGGCTCCACCTTCATGACCTAATCACATCTTAATATCATCACACTGAAGGCTAATTTTAACATAGATGTTCAAATACTCTCTACTAGCCAAGTGAGGAAATGTTGGGTTATTTTCCTGAGTTAGACACAGTTCATGTTTTTGCATGTGTTCAAACATGATTGCATAGTGGTCTAGTTTTTGTCTTGATCTATCACAGTCAAAGAAGGACCCTGTCTGATGTTAATATTCGGTGAAATTTAGGTGCAATAGAACAGCAAGGTCTAGCTAGGAGGGCCAGGTCAGCCTTTGGCATCATCAAGGCCCAGCCGAGTTTTACTTTTGGTTTTGGCCTCCCAGTTATGAGGTCCCTATTTGATGAGGTTCTTGATCCTAAGAACTTAAAGGATGACAGATTGTAGAACACTTAAACCTTATACTTAAAACAGTTGATAGATTACATTTAAAAATATAAAATTTTGCCCTGGCTGGCCAGCCTTTGAACCAAAGAGTCATTGGTTTGATTCCCAGTCAGGGCACATGCCTGGGTTGCAGGCCAGGTCCCCAGCTGGGGGCGGGGGGTGCTTGAGTGGTAACCACATAATGATGTTCTCTCCCTCTCTTTCTCCCTCTCTTCTCCTTTCTTTAAAAAAATAACTCAATAAAATATTAAAAATAAAATATTATAAAATTTGAATGAACTTGATGAGTCATGCTCACCAAAAAATTAATTTTAATCTTTCAATGTAGATTTTCTATTTTACTTTTTAAAAATCTTCTAGAAATTTTCATCCTTAATTTTATCCAGAATATTTTCAATCAGAAAACCTTTTAGAGGAAATGTTCACCTAAAATTGAAATAGTTTGTATTAAGAAAAAATTTAATAAAACAGACCATGATGGATAGTGTAGTTCAAATATTAAAGTCATAAATTGTCTTTTACTTTTAATACTCTGGTAATATACACAAGCATAATAATGATAAGATGTTTAAGAGCTTTTATATACATTATATCTTTTTTTTTTTTTGGCCAGGCTTAGAAATAGCTACTTGATACAGTGACTTTAACTTTCTATCTTTCCATAATAAATTTTTAATATTGCTAAAGTGCAAAGACCCCTTATTTTGGATATTTTTTTCAGTTATATTCTACATACATGGGTGGACAAGTGTATGCTTACAGTTTATATAGAAAATAATACAATAATTAATACATAATAATATAAAATGTAACTCTGTGTTTCATGTACTCACAACTGTAAACCTGTGTTTGCCCACTCCTGCATGTTTCTTGAGCACTTATAAGAAAAACATCATTCTGGATGCTGATACCTAATTTGATGTTTCACGTTTAAAACTGACACAAATTTCCTTCAGTTTAGGACTTTTTGTGTCAGTTACAGACATGTGGAGAGACATATACATACAGTATTCAAAACTATTGTAGAATGTCTGTCTTCAATCAGAACAATACAGTCTTTTTTCCTTATGTGCTGATGAGTTTGTAATAGTCTGTTTAAGAACGTTGCAATGCTCATGTTGTACATGACCTTTCTTGAAAAGATCTTACGCTAAATCATAAACCCCACAGAGATTTTCACTTCTGGGAGAGTGTCCTGGAGACAGGAGGTGGATGATCTAGAGGGGAGTCATCTTTTGTGACATTGTCAGCCAGTCAGTGGCTGAGCGCTGCCTGAGGTTCCAGCCAGAGAAAATCAGAGTGTTTCCTTGCTCAGCTAAGAGGCCATGGGGCTCTCAGCAAATGCCCCCTGCAGTGCTCTATGTTTTCCAAGTAAATCTTAAGCACGACAGATAGTATCCAAAGCACCATTGTTGGAAATGAAACTTTAATTAATATCACTCAGTAACTTTTCCTTGGAATTAGAATTATTTTTAATTTAATTTTATTGTTGTTCTATTACATTCATCCCATTTCTGCTCCCCACTCCCCCCTCGCTCTTCCCTTCTCCATCCTTTCTATCCCTTGCCCACAGTCAATCCCACATGTCCATTTTCATGGGTCATCCATACTGGTTCCTTGGGAATCAGAATTTTTTAAATAAAGGAAACTATGTCATTATTTTTGTAACACAATAAGTATGTGTTGAGTGCTGATCTCATGTCACTTATGCATCATTTATCAAGTTCTAGCACTTATTATTTAAAGTCTAGTAGGGAAGGATTTAAAGAAAAGTTATACATGCTGCCTGATTTTCATTCACAATAGTCAAGTACTAGAAATAGCCTAAGTGCGTATTAGGAAATGAGTGGATCAAAAACTGTGGTACATTTACACAATGGAATACTATGCAGTTGAAAGAAAGAAGGAGGGAACTCCTACCTTTTTTGACAGCATGGATGGAACTGGAGAGTATCATGCTTAGTGAAGTAAGCCAGGTGGCAAAAGACAAATACCACATGATCTCACCTAATACAGGAACCTAATGAACAAAAGAAACAAGTGAGCAAAATAGAACCAGAAGCATGGAAACAAGGAACAGACTGTGTGACCAGAGGGGAGGTGGGGAGAGGGAGAAAGGGGGAAAGAAAGGGAAGAATTCAGTCAAGGAGCTAGTATAAATGACCCATGGACATGGACAACAAGGTGGGCACTGACTGTGGGAGAGGGGAAGGAGCTGGTGTGGCAGGGGAGAGCAATGCAAGAAAAATGGAACAACTGTAATACAATGGTAATACATTCATTTAAAGTTAAAAAGGATTAGCAAATGGTGGAGCTGGGGTTAGAAGCCAGATGTTTGACTCCAAAGCTTATGACATTAATTATCATCATAATAAAGTTGAACATTTTTGAGTGTATGCCTTGCACTGTTCTAAGCTTTATTTATATATTTTAAAAGCAATTTAATCCTAACAACAATCCTGGTGAATAGGTACTACTTCAGAGGCACCTACAGATTGAGCATGACTGGCCCTATAGTTAAGGAACTAGTAACCAGCTCACTATTATGCTTCACTGATTCTTTGGTTGAATAACAAAGTTAGTTTAAAGGACTCTTAGTACACAACTGATGCCTGAGGTCTTGTTTTAACTGCCTTTCTGAGAATATGCATGTTTCCCAGGAGTGCGCAAATTATAATTTCCCAAGGTAACCTATTTATCTCTGGAATATTGGTGTTCCTGTGTTCCTTGATTGACACCCATTGGTCCAGGTTTTTCGTGTTAGGCAATATACAGCAAATATCAGAATATGGGTTTGGATCTTTTCTGCACTGGATTACTGCTGTTTGGAGTCATAACACAAATTGAAGTGTTTTTCACATATTTATATTAACTAAGATTTGTAAACTTCCTCTCTGCCTTGTATAATTTGTTGATCTCTTTCATAAGATGATATTTGTATTCTTAAGAAATTTAAAATATCCTTTTCACTCAAAATACATTTTATCATAAAAAATTTCAAAACAAATAGCAAGTCAAATATATCAAAAGCTCCAAATAAATATTCATCAAAGTTTTACCATGTATGCTTATCCATCCATTTTTTTCTTTCCTGCTGCTCAATTATTTCAAAACAAATAATCAACATTATGTTATTCCATCCCTACATATAAATTTCTAAAATTGTGAATGTTTTCTTATATAACCACAATGTGTTTTTTCCATTTGGAAAAGGTGAAGATGATTTTAGACAAGACTGTTTCTAAGTTGCTTACACTCCACACTTAGGAAGAAGGTCCACTTAAATAATGGCAAAAGTTGTATTATGGTTTCAAGAATTTTAATAATTCTTCACAGTTTTAAATTTCTAAGTGAAACAGCAGCTTAAATATTATTATGGAGAACACATTGAACCACTTCTTCTTTTTTTTAATGTTGAAGTTGCAAGAAGAACTTGGGGTTTTTAGAGCAACATGTATATCATTGGTGAACAGTGTTCTTTCTCTAATGAATGATTAACATGAAAGAAAATAAGTTTTAAATAGTTTGTGGCTCACCACAGGAAATGTAGTATATAAAGTTAATTTCGTAAAATATAATATTTTTTAAAAAGGAAACAAATGAAAAGAAACCCACTGAATGACGACCTTTCATTATTCTGACTTACAGGGCCTATATTGTTCTTCAAGAGTTTTAATTTTCAGCATTAACTTTTTTTACCCAATTTATTTAATGTTTTTCCCCATTGTATCATTTCCTTCAATTGTAACCGTAATCAGATGCCTATGCTACAAAGGATTTTTAATGAACCAAAAAAATAAAGGAGAGATAAGATCACCCACCAATGCCAGCATCCTGATAACCAATGTCAATGCTATATAGATAGATATATGTAAATAGTACTGTGTTTCTATACCTTCACATTATATTATTCAGTGTTTCACATTTATTTTACCAATTTATACTGTATCGATGTAACCATTTCAAAATTGTTTGAATATTAGTTTTTAAAAACTTCTGTATTTACTGTCATATAGACTGTTTTGTTAAAAGCTTTATTGAGATTAATTCATAAAGCATACAGTTCACCTATTTAAAGTATATAATTCAATGGTTTTTAGTATGTTTACAAATATATGCAATTATTACCAGTTAATTTTGGAACATTTTAAATCATCTTAAAGGAAATCTTATACCCTTGAGTTACCATCCCTACCCCACCCTTCTTACCCTGTCTCACCTCTAAACTCTAAGCAACCATCACTACTCTACTTGGTCTTTTGTGGCTGGCTTACTTCATATACCATCATGTTTTCAAGGATCATTACTTTTTCTTTTTTAAGAGAGAGAGAAAAACATCAGTGTGTAGTTTGCTTCTCTCACACTTCCAAATGGGGACCTGGTCCACAACCCAGGAACGTGCCCTGACTGGGAATCGAACTGGCAACCTTTGGTTTGCAAGCTGGCCCTTAATCCACTGAGCCACACCAGCCAGGACTCAAGGATCATTTATGGTGTACCATGTATTAGAACTTTATTCCATTAAGTATACAATCTTTTGTTTATTAATTCGTCAGTTGATGGCATACATGTTTAACAATGAATCACCTTACCGCTTTGTCTTTGCATGTCTGTTATTATTATTATTTGATATTAGAAATTAAAAAGTGAAATGACTTAAAGGGACTCAATGCTTTCAGGGATTTTAACACAAAAGTACTATCAAGTATTGTGAACTTTATAGAAGAAAATTATATCTCAGTCTTGGCTGGTGTGGCTCAGGGAATTGGCTCTGGCCTGTGAATCCAAGGGTCACTGGTTCAGTTCCCAGTCAGGGCACATAACCAGATTACAAGCCAGGCCTCCAGCCAGGTCCTTAGCTGGAGACAGGTGAAAGGCATTGATTGCCTTTCTTCCTCCCTTCCTGCCGTTCTTTCTGAAAATAATGAATAAAATCTTAAAAAACAAAAAAGAAAATTATATCTCAATTGGTTCAATTGGCATTTCTTAGATTACTTGGGAAGGTGAGTACATTTTTAATTTTCTTTGATGAATACCCTATGAATTTTAGTGTGTTTTGCTTAGTTTTATTTTGTTATGCTAGCTTTTTCTACATTGGTTGCTTTTTACAAAATGAGGACTTTATCCTGCATATATATATGTGTGTCCATGACTGTGTCCATGACTAAACCTTGCTCACTCTTCAGTTCTCATTTTAATTTCCACTCCTCCCAGCTCTCCTCTTTAGCCTCCTCAATTCTGGGTAAGTGCTCTGTACTCTATTATGCCCTGAATGATTACATTGTAGTTGTTCAATTGACCTTTTTTAAAAAATTTTCCTGTTTGGCTGTGAACAGGAGAACTAGAGGGTCCCCGTATAGCACAGTACACCTTTCTCTCCCAGGACTACCAGCTAAGGAGTCTTAGCATAGCCTGAAATCCAGTCCCTCTTAATTCCACAATCTGCAGCCAACAGGGGGCCCCTTTTCCTCTAGCTTCCACATGCTTAGGTGCTCAATGGGTAGCAAGAGCCACCCGGACGGAATCCGCGTTGTTTGCCATTGCATCTCCTACAAGGTGTAGGCCAGACTTAATACATGTTTGTTGAAGGAGAGAAAAGAGAAAGGTACAAGTACTAGAGAAACTTATTTCAACAAGAAACTTAAACGTTTAAGTGAGTAACAATGTTCCTTAAGATTTCCTCATTAACTAGGATCCATAGCAAAGGTGTTATCTTTCTGCTCACAAATTTATGAGTTTATTTTTAAGTTATGTTTACTAAAATGTTTCATAATTACAATAGCAGGGATTGCCAGCACTGATTAGTTAATGTTTTTAGAGGATTATTCACTAAAATATAGATAATCTGTATGTTCCTTTTTAGGATAAACTTTACATAGGAATATCTTATAATAAAAAAAAACTCTATTAAGTGCCTATTTAATATATTATGCTTTGTTCATGATGTATTGAGTCTTCGATAATATAATATATACTAATATGGATGTAAAGAATTGTACATCTTTGTCAAATGACAAGTATATAAATGTCAGTTTTTCTTAGCATTATACCAGGTTTAATATATGACCACCACAACCATTTTTAGCATGTTTCAGATATTGTTCTAGATTTCTTACCTATGTTATTTTTGTTGTTAATTTCATCAAAGTTCTGTGATGATACATTTTTCAGTTTTTAAGTATTATTTTAATGCTACTAGTAGATTCACTTTTTTTTTTAAAGAGTTTATTTTATTATTTTTCAGAGAGAGGGGAAGGGAGAGAGGCAGAGAGGGAGAGAGACATCAATGTGTGGTTGCCTTTCACCTGCCTCCAGCTACGGATCTGGCAGGAGACCTGGCTTGCAACCTGGTTATGTTGCCCTGGCTGGGAATTGAACCAGTGATCTTTAGGGTTCGCAGGCTGGCATCTCATCCACTGTGCCACCAGCCAGGGCTAGATTCACTTTTGTAAAACAGCTTCAAAGGACTCACAATCTTCCAAGCCTGTTTATTTTAAACACCTGTGGTAGAGATGAGCATTGCAACTAGCATTTTATTTTGTGATCTCTTTTGTTACACACTTAGGATATTTGTTGGCTTTGGTTTAATTGGAAGCCCCCTATTTTCATTCAATTTTAGAGAAAGTGCAGTTTTTCTGTAAAACTCAGATGTGAACAATGCTCTAATATTATTATTTATTTCCATACAACTTTTATCTACTGTAAATCTAACTTAGCAATTTCTTTGCATACTTTTCTATAAACCCCTGGTTTCCAGTTTCCAGTTGTTTTGCCCAGGGGTCATACATAAAACCTATGACTTTGTTAGAATGAAGGATTCCCCCCTTTTCCCCTTTTTTCCTATTGTTTGTTAATGTACAATAAAAGATTACAGTGATTCAGTATCCTCAAACTATGGCTTTAAATGTATCTCACATTAAGAGAATCACAGTGATGATGTGAATAATTGTGGATTAAAGCCCAGCTTCTCCTGTGGAACACAGCAATGGTGTAGCATGAAGTGTTTAGTCCTGTCTCTTATCCTGGAAGAGGACCAGACTGTATGATGGTTCCCTCCTCACTGACACATTGAGATCAAAGAGTAGCTAAGTAACATACATGACCCCTGCAGAACTGTACACTTACTGGCTTTCAAGGACCAGGGATTGAAACATACAAAACATCTATGGCTATATAGGCCTCTCACATAGGTTGCCCAGTCCCCTTAGAGAAGAGCAGACCATGTGGCAGTAGGTGTTAGACACCACTGTGTAGTATGGACTATGTTCTGAGGACCTGGTGAATGGCACTAATGGACATTACCGAGCTGGGAAAACATGGCATTTACATAACTCTAGCAGTGCATTGGTGGGTCCCTAAGGAGATTCCCTTGATAAAGTTCAAATATACTAGTATTAGATAAATTATCATGCTCAATGAACACAAAAGCCTGTCAGCTTATAAACTAATTTTACTCTGAAGCTGGCTGTGAATTATTATAAAGGATGATATTTTTTCAACTTGTTTGCCACTCAGGAGTACAGAAAATGTCTTGAGATATCTCTTTGCTTCTGTTGTCTTTTCTCAAATGTTTGTAACTTTCTTTAAATTTTTACCTATAAGTCTGTTGCACACTGTGACTATAAACTAGGCTAAATAATATGGCTTGTTCATCCAACTTCCTTGTAGAATTTAAAGAATTCATTGGAATTTTTCCAGCCTTTGCTGGAAGTTTTTAGCTATGGGTAAGGCAACTTCCTTGCTTTTGAACCAATGACTATAAGGTTAACGTCTAAGCTGCCTTTTATTTTCCAACTATAGATGACACTGGCATATGTAGTTGCGTATGCATTTTTAATATGAGCAGATCCAATTTTTACGTTAGGAAGGCTTACCTTATCCCACCTTGAGCAAATCACCCACCAGTGTTGAGCCTCCTGCTGTTGGGGCCTGCATAATTCTAGCTGGGTTCCAGGACTTCTGCCTCATCTAGTAAATCAGTGAGTTTGGTTCATGTTGAAATATGGGCTCATATTCAAGACTGAAATATTAAAGGATGATGATATAAACCTAAACTGAAAGTAGAAGTAAATTTCCTCTTCCTGATTTCAGACAGAAGTGGATCTGAGCTGCTGCAATCATGGGTATGTTTGATATTGCAACAAAGGAAGCAGAACAGGTAAAAGGACACTGAGCAATGAAGAGCCATTTGCAGGTAATAGATGGGAAATGGCTTATTTCTGGTTAAACATATTCGTGACCCATAAAACTTCTCTCCTAGCTCAAAGAGGAACAGAGATACAAACCAGCACATTTAGAAATAAGTGAGGTGATTCCTGCTGAATCAGTAGCTGAAGCCATGATGCATGCAAAATGGAATGAAAGAGTGAGAACTTGAGAAATGTCGTTAAGTTTTGTACTAGATATGAAAAGCTTGAGCTCTCCCTTAAAAGATCAAGTCCCTTACCATGGCTTTGAAGACCATCAGCGACTTGCACCTTGGTGGCCGCTATGGACTCATTTCTGGTCACTTCCCACCTGGAATTCCATGTTTATCATACTTTGTGCAGTACTCACTGAATCCTCTCCTTTCCTCACCAGGCCTGTTTCTGGGTGACCATTCTCTTCTCTGACTCCCCAAGTCTGAGTTCAGTGGTTTCCTAATAAACTTAACTGTAATAAACTTAACTTACCCTAGCATTAGTCTCAGCATTCTGCGTTTAATACAGTTTATGGGCTTACTTGGCTGCTAGGCTGCAAACTCTCACATATCTTTCCTGTTCACCATTTTATCCTGAGTGCCTGGCACTTAGAAGTCCTTTGACAGATATTTGTTGAATGAATGAGTTCAGAGAGGATGCATTAACTCATTTCTCCTTGAGGTTTAAAAAGTCCTAATAGCAGAATCAAATTTCAGAGGGCATGCTGGATTGTGCAAGCATGATTACTAACTTTCTTTTCTTTAAATCAACTGAATGCTAACTCCAAACAGCTGTTCCACTGCATGGCAGGAAGTTCAGCCCCTGGGTCCTTCCCTGGGGTTTATAGGTGATCCAGGAAATGGCTAAAAGGGCTCCAGCTGATCTGGTCTTGCTTCTAGTCCAAGATTGCGAAAGTCCCACCTGTTTCTGCTCTTGGGCTACACAGGGGTTCGGGAATCCAAGCTCCTTCTGAGAAGACCCTAAGGAAAGTCCAGCCTTCCTCCTTACACCTGGAAGGACTTTACTTTGAAGCTGATCATTGCCTCATCTCTCCCCGGTCTCCCACTCAGGTATGAGGTGAAAAGTTCTCAGGGGACTCTTACCTCTCCCTTCTCATTCCTTCTTGCCCTCAAATATCACCACTTTGATTGGTATTTAGCTTTATCTCTTAAAATAGGACTGACCTTAGAGTAACAAAAACTAGGAAAGAAATCTCCCTGAGCACCATAAATCTTGGGTGAGAAGCACAGAGGGCATGAATAACTGGCGAGAAATGGGAAGTGAAAGGAAAAATACAGAGAGCGAAAGTGCAAAATAGTTTTCAACAATGATGACAATGATAAAATCCTGCTTCTTCTTGACTGACCTGGGTGATGATCTGGGCCAGATGGTCCAGGATGTAATAATGTTAGATACAGGATCAGAGATAATGCATGTGGGCAAAGATCACCCCTTCTTCAGGTACAAGCTAGGCTGAGTGCCAATTTCTAGAAAGGAACATCTGGAAATTAAAATCCCAAATCCTCTCATTTCATTTAAAAATCTTTCCCTCTCTTCAAGTTGCGTATCTAAAAATTAACAATAAATGATAGAAAAATAAGCTCTGTGTTTTGTGTACTCACAATACTAAATTTATCTCTGCCATACCATGTGTGTGTGTGTATATCTATTCAGGGTATATAAATATGTGTGTGTGTGTGTATATATATATATATATATATATATATGAAAACTATGCAGTTATACATTATAATGATATGATTTAATAATTATATACTATATATTATATTTTAATAAATAATATGCATACTATAAAGTATATAATATTTAGTATACAGTATATACAATTATATATTATACATAAGCATTATATACTATATGTTATATATTATTTATGTAGATACACATACATATACATTTATTTATATGATTATCTTATATATAATAACAAATACATAATAAGCTTAAGAATGCTTATTCTAAGAGAAGACAGGAGTTATGGAGACAGGGTTATGTCAAAGACAATAGGACAGAATTAAAAGGAGTGAGGTTTCTGAGAACAGCATAGTATCTGTCGGGTACATTGTCCTTTAGCCAGAGGCATTAAACAGGAGGACTGCAGAATTAGGTAAATAACAACTAAAATCACTATATCATTATTATTTGTGGGGTAGTCATTGCATGAACTTTGGTACCAGCTTTGGTACCAGCAGAAATTTTGCCACAATGAAAGGACAAGCCTGATGCTTTGTGGGGACCAGGAGATGGTCTCCTGGCTTGGGCAGCAGTGACCCTCAGGGCCCTCCGTCATGTGGTCAGCAGTAGTCATCTTGCTTTTGCTGTGACAGAAATAAGGCTAATTCCCCATTGACTTAATCCTTATGGGCTATCTTCATTCATTAAGCAATTAGCTAAACTCTGAGGATACAGGAGAAAGAAAAACCCATGAAATATCATGGAGTTTATACTCCACTCAATGCAGAACAGCAAACAAATGTTTCTACTTGGTGGCCAGGAAAATACAATGAGGGCACATATGCTATCATATGCTATACATCCTGAGAAGGGAGGCATGTTTGAAAAAACATGAAGGGCCTACTTGTGCAGAGCAGGGGTGACAGCTCCCAAGAATGCGGTGCGTCTCTGTGGATCCCTAGTCTGGAGTGGCCCACAAAATGTGGATTAAATTTTATGGTGCGTAACTTAACTATGTAGGAATCCAAATTTAGTTTCCAAGTTGGAAAACATGGCTGTTCATTTGGTTGTTTTTAAGTCATGAGTTTAAGTCAGAGAGACTCTTATCTGTGGTTTCATTATGCTCTTAACCAAAGCAAATTCTAACAACCATTGTTATTAAGGTATGGGGCCTAGGCCTACCACACTGGTGTATCTCTCCCTGCAGTGATTCCTTTACACATCCCAGTTCTTTCTGGTGAGAATTGTCTCAGAATTATACAGTTATGTGTTTGGGTTCCAGCCCCGCCTCCTCCTACTTTGGCAATTTATTATTTCCCTAACACTGTTTCTTGAAAAAAAATTAGACTAATAGAAGCTGAGCTTAAACAAATTGTATATGCATAGTGTCTTGTATAAGGTAGGATTCATAGGTATTTAGTACATTGTCTCCCTTTATTTCCAACTGCCTCCTCCTTTTATTTCCTATGTAACTATCTAAACTGTGGCAAGAAATGTTTCCTGCCATGCAGAACATCACTGTCAAGCACTAAGGAAAATGGCCTTGAGTTCACCCGGAATGTTTACACAATGCTCTTGAGCCAGAAGCACAAAGAAATACATATACCAGAGAAGCACTGTCACTCTCTTTCATGGTTAGTTCTTTGGGATCTTGAAGAGAGAGAGAGAAAGGAGGGCGGGGGGAGGGAGGGAGGGAGAGAATGTATCTAGAATAGATAGCAATTAAAAAAATTGAGTTAGTAGGCTGGTGCAGCCACTGTGGAAAACAGTATGGGGTTTCCTTAAAAAACTAAAAATGGAACTGCCTTTTGATCCAGCAATTCCACTACTAGAACTATACCCAAAGAATCCTGAAACACCAATTCATAAGAACCTATGTACACCTATGTTCATAGCGGCACTATTTACAATAGCCAAGTGCTGGGAACAGCCTCAGTGCCCATCAGTGGATGATTGGATCAAAAAACTTTGGTACTTTTACACAATGGAATTCTATATAGCAGAAAGAAAGAAGGAACTTGTACCCTTTGCAACAACATGGATGGAACTGGACAGTATTATGCTTAGTGAAATAAGCCAGTCAGCGAAGGACAAATATCATATGATCTCACCCATTACAGGACAATAATGAGCAAAACTAACAACAAGCAAAACAGAACCAAGTATATGAATACAAGGAATAGGCCTTCAGTGGTCAGGGGGAACGGGGTTGGGGGGAGGGGGGAGGCAGAGGCAAAGAAGGGGAACAGCTTAGACAAGAACCTAGTATAAAGGAACCATGGACATGGACAACAGATGGGATTGATTTTGGGGGGAATGGGTGGGTGGGGAGGGGGACAGAGGGGAGCAAAAAGGGGATGGATGTAATACAACAATAAAATTAAAAAAAAATAATAGATTACAAGTAAGTAAGCTCACAATAAAAAAAAAAAACTGTCTTTAAAGAAAAAAAAATTGAGTTAGCTTTTGCGGCCAACAGACTTCTGTTATCTTTTTTTTTAAAGATTTTATTTCATTATTTTCAGAAAGAGGGGAAAGGAGAGAGGCAGAGAGGGAGAGAGACATCAGTGTATGGTTGCTTTTCACCTGCCTCCAGCCACAGACCTGACTGGAGACCTGGTTTGCAACCTGGTTATGTGCCCTGGCTGGGGAATCGAACCTGCGACCTTTGGGTTTGCAGGCCGGCACCTTATCTATCCACTGTGCTACCAGCCAGGGCTGTTATCTTTTTCATCTTTTTTATTTCTCTCTCTCTCTTTTTTAAATCAGTTCTCTACTATGGAATATGGTGAACTGTGTGCTTTTGTATTGTAAGAATCCCCCATGACTTGCCTTTTTTTTTTGTATTAGTTTTTTAGCCTTGTGTCTAGAGAGCTTGCTATAACATTCCTAGAGGATGTGATACATTTTGATGATAAAATCCCACTCTGGATGTTTGTATTAATTTATTACTATTGCTATCATGGACACTTATCTTTCAGTTGCAACATTTGTACTCACCTATTGTATAAAAAATGTCTTTTATTGTTTATTCTTTAAATCAGAAAAAATAAAGGTAAAAATTCCTTACATGTTTTCATCAAGGCATTCCATGATGCTTTTGTCCAACTTTTAAACTCTAAAATTTCCTCTTTGAAAGGCTTTTTAGTACATTCATATTATTTTCTATGGCAAATACAGGATATTGGATTGAGTCACAGAAGAAATTTACCAGCAAGAGATTGACGTATTTGAGTATCTTCTATTCATTCTGTTCTATTATTCCCTATGTAAACTTTATATCTTGGCAGAATCTGACAGTAAATACTGGAAGGAAAGGAGCCAATCTCACTAGTTCCTAACTATCTTACCAGTCGGTATTGGGTAATCAGTAAGTATTTGCTGAATGAATAGGGCTAAGTCAATACTTTTTAGAGACAATGGTTGCCTTGACTGTCAATACGTTAAAAGTTTTTATTCTATTTTTCCAACATTTTCCCTTTCTGAACCTTTTCTGTTGGAACTGACCTAAACTGCTTTTGATATCTTGTGATATTTTTAGTTTTGTTTTACCCTATTTGGCTCTGGTTTTGAGTGTGTCCCATAATCAATAATGGAAAACTTAAAAGAATATATGAAATTCAAGACAAGACAAATTTGTTGTAGTTCCATGTGCCCTTGGACTCAAAGGCCCACATACCAGCTCTGTATAATCCATATGTTCAGTAGGTTGAAGGGATTGGTGGTACCTGAAACCCAACTCTTGATTTGTATACCCTATCATAGGCTGTGCCTGCCTATAAGGAGGGGTACATTCTTCTAATTCCCAGGAAGATATTATCAGGAACTCTTTCCTTCTTTTGGAAGTTG
Organism: Noctilio leporinus; assembly: GCA_004026585.1. Lineage (NCBI taxonomy): Eukaryota > Metazoa > Chordata > Mammalia > Chiroptera > Noctilionidae > Noctilio > Noctilio leporinus. The sequence goes on along the minus strand of PVIW01006964.1, from coordinate 12,548 downwards.
ATAAATGTTAGTACAAACATCTGAATGAACCTCTAGTTGGGCAAGTTTCCTGCTTTGGTTTTCTTCAAAAATGCTTGGGCTATTCTAGGCTCTTTACTCTTGTTGAAATCTATAAAAATATCTTGCTGAGGTTTCCATTAGATTTTTCACTGTCCTTTATTACTTTGTGGAGAATGGATATATTTTTATATTTAATCTCATTAATTAATATGACCTATTTGTGCCTTAATGCCTTTTTATGAAGAAATTATTACACTATTAAGGTTTTAAAAAAGATTTTGTTAGGTTGATTTCCAAGTTTCCTCTCTCATCTTTTTTGTACACACACATAAACAAACATAAAATTATATTTTATAACTGTTACTAATGTTTAGGAACACAATTTTTATATATTGAATATTTATATTACACATGAATACACTGTTTTATAAAGGTAACATTAAAAAATATTTTATTTATTATTTTCAGAGAGAAGGGCAGGGAGGGAGGAAGAAAGGGAGAGAAGCATCAATGTATGGTTGCCTTTCACCTGCTTCCAGCTGGGGACCTGGCTGGAGACCTGGCTTGCAACCTGGTTATTTGCCCTGGCTGGGGAATTGAACCAGCGACCTTGGGTTTGTAGGCTGGTGCCTATCCACCAAGCCACACCAGCCAGGGCCTGAGTATACTTTTCTTATACTTATTGTCCATTCACAAACTTCTAGTTTAAAACTGTGGAGTATCTGCCTGACCTAGGAGTGATTTATAAGAAGATTTGAAAGATTAGGGCTACTTGTTTTTTTTGTTACATATATTGCAACCTATATTTTTTTCAGGTTGCCATTTGCTTTTGTTTCATTTATTTAGTTTTCTCTGCGAACAATTTAAATTTTTATGGAGTCACATATACCTATCTTTTTTTTATTGTTGTTTTATCACAGTTGTCCCAATTTTCCCCTATTGCTCTCCTCTGCTCCACACCACCCCCCTCTTTCCCACAGTCAATTCCCACTCTGTTGTCCATGTCCATGGGTCATTTATAACTGTTTCTTGACTAGACTTTTACCTCTCTTTCTCCCAGTCTTCTGTAGCTTCTTTCCTACTTTTTATCTTTCCTGTACCAAAATTAAATAATTTAGTCTATAGTATTTTCTTTTTAAAGTTATTTTCACTTAACTTTTTAATCCATCTAGAATTTTGGGGGTTGGTGTAATTAGTAATGTCCATTTTATCTTTTTCTTTCCTGAAAGTTAGCCAAGCGTTCTGGTAATATTTTATGCTCTACCGAACATTGCCTCTATCATAAATGTGTGTCTGTAGCCTTCCTTTTCAGTCTTGTTTATTATCTGAAGGGTTAATAAAGTCTTGGATTTTAGTCAATCAGTTAAATATTTTTGAGAACAAAAACAATACTTTGACCCATTACTGCAGTAGTGTGGGAAAGTGCTTCCAACCCAGAATTCAGGTCCCCACATCACCTATCCCTGGTCAGGCTGAGAGTACACAATAAATAGACAATAGATGGGGGAATGAATTGAGGAAGAGAGGAGACGCTTTTTTTTTTTTTAACTTAGATTTAGTTTTCTTTGAGCTGAAGCTAGGTTTTGATTTTTTTTGCAAGATAATAATCCACTTTTATGAAAGTTGTCCTAGAGACAGTGCCAAACCCATAGTAATGAATGAATTTGGTTTTTGAGTCAGATCCTCCCCATTCCCATAATACAACTAAACTTTATTTTAAGCTATTGGAACTACAACTTATTCTTTTTGGAGTTTTCCATCTTAAATAGTAGATTTACTTACTTATTTTGGCTGTGTACAGGTCTTACTTCTTTCAATACCCTCTGTTTTCCCTCTACATGTGTTTTACCAGTTGAAGCCTTCAGGAATAATGGCATTTGCAGTTCTCAGCCAGTCCCCAGAGTAGAAATTATGTCTACTAATTTGATGTAAAAAATAAAAATCCCTTGGATTTAAATAATTTTGTAGAATAGTATTCTAGCTATTTGTTGAACTTGTAGTTGACTTCCTATGTGGTCCTAAACTAACCCCTGAACTATTGAAGAGTCTGGTGAGGTGGAGATTAGGTATGTTCACATTTCAATAATCAAGTTTACTATAGCATTCATTCCTTTTCCCAAAGCATCCCCATGTTGGGGGCCTTTATAATTGGAAATGTATATTTCCACGATTTAGTTGAAAGGAATCTCATCTAATTTACATGCTAATATGAGAATATATATTATCTATGTACATGAATCATATAGTTTAGTAGTTTGCAACTTCCATCCAAATTGGTCTTCATTCTCAGCACCTTTTCTAACCGAAAGATTGACTGATTTCACAACATACCCATGACCAGTTGGTTGTTATTTAAAGCATAAATTGCTAACAAAATCTATATATTACACATCCACAAATAAGCACATATTTTGTAACAGTGAATAAGAAAGATAGCATGTCTTCTATGTATTATACATCCACATTTTCTTACTTTTTTCTTCTTCTTTAATTGCATTTGGTTTTTCTGAGTTATTGAAAATAACCTGATTGAAAATAACCATATTGTGAAATGATTCCAATCTAAGAAAACTTAACCTGCAGTAACACAGATACTAGTAATATACAAAAGTGTACCTTATTTAGTAAAATCTATTTATAACAAGATCACTTTAAAGCATTCATAAGTTAAAGTTGGTTCTTATCCATTCAGCTGCCCTATGTCTTTTGATTGGTGCATTTAAGCCATTTACTTTTGTATCTGTGTTCCTGTCTCTGTTTCTTCATCTTTTTCAAGCAGACTCTTTAGCATCTCTTGCAATGCTGGTTTGGTGGAGATGTATTCTTTTAGACTTCTTTTGTCTGGGAAGCTCCTTATTTCATCTTCCATTTTGAATGAGAGCCTTGCTGGGTAGAGTATTCTTGATTTCAGGCCTTTGTTTTTCTTTTCTTGAAATATTTTTTGTCATTCCCTTCTGAATTGTTGTGTTTCTGTTGAGAAATCAGCTGAAAACTTTATAGGAGCCCCCTGGTATGTTATTAGCTGTTTCTCTCTTGCTGCTTTTAGGATCCTCTCCTTGTCTTTGAAATTTGACATTTTCATTATGATGTGTTTTGGAGTGGGTTCATAAAAGTGAGTTCTGCAATACACCATTTCTGTGATATATTTCACAAAAATAGCATTCCAGAGTAAAATAAGTATTAAAGAAGAAAAAATTTGCTTAATTTTTCTATATCTAAAATACTATCATTTAACATGTAATAATTATGTAAGCAATTGGCATATTTTAAATTTTTTGTATTAACTCTTCAAAATCCAGTATGTACTTTAAATATGTGTAAAAATATGTATGAGTATAAATGTATTTTTGCAAGCATTTGGTAATATTGCAATTCATATTCCTTAAAAGAGTAATTTTTTAAACAAATGAATTAACGTAGGCATTTTGGAATAATGAAAAGAAAACTTTGTATTAATATGGTTTAAGAAGCTGACCGAAGGCAGTAATTAAATGGTGAATTGTCTGGATGTGAAAGGAAAAAAAAGTACACATTGGTGGTTATAGAATGGACAGGGGGATATTAAGAAGAACAAAGGAAATAGAGGAGCCAAAGAACTTATATGCATAACTCATGGACATGAACTAAGGGGGGTGCATTACTAGAGGAAATGGGGTACTGGGTGGATGGGGACAAAGGGGGGAAAATTGGGACAAATGTAATGGCAAGATAAATAAAATATATTAAAAAAAGATAATAATCCAACAGGTTGGGAAGGAGAAATTGATGCAGAGGGACTTCGGGAAAGAGGTATGAAAGGGAGAGTTACTAGAAACGCTTGCGGTATTGATTGGTTAGTTAGAAGTTGAAACATTTAGAAACCACTAAGGAAAGGACATACTGCAAGTATGATTAAAAATAAAAGAAAAAAAAAAGGTCTTTATGACAAGAAAACACATTCAGGTTTAATTTTAAATTTGCGATCTTACCAAACTAATGTATTAAGGAAGTCTAGCTCATTTTGATTAAAGTGGTAGAGTGCAAAGAACAAAGTTGGCTTTGGGAGCTCTACCTGGGTTGACGTCATAGTCCTCAACTTATCTGTGTGACTCCAACAATGCTCTTCCAGCAACCCTCAATCCCCGAGTCCTTATCAGAAACAGAAAGATAAGTAGCTGTCTTATGCATTTTAGATTTGTTGTCCTGACCAGGTAGGTAGTAGAATTGAGAACAAATCATTTAAAAATGTGAAATACTAAAAATTCCTAGTCCAACCCTCTATTTTGTAAATGACCCTCAGAACAAATCATACAATAGCTGTCTTTCCTGAACCTCCTTTACCGTGGTTCCTTGTAGGTTTCTCTTTCTGAAAAGCACATTGCTTTTCTGCTGTTTTTCTTTTAACTTCAGGGTTATAGATACTCATACTCCAGTCATTTTGAATGCCAAGAACACAACGTTTAGATGTGCATCTTTCACCTCATTTCAGGTTACTCTGTGTTTCTCTGGTGCCCTGCTTGCTGATCAGGATTCTATAGAGTGCAAACTCAAAGCTTCAAAAGTTAATTTCATGGCCTTTTGGCTAACAGACATTCAAATAACAGGAAAAAAAAAATGTTTTCTAAATTTTGTCTCTTGCAAATGGCCACAGCAACCATAGAAAAGTATTTATTTTGACGGACACATTTTGATTGCAAAAATCTCTCACCATCCTTGAGGGGAAATTATTCATCTTCCTATAGGGGGAACTCGAAAGAGAATGTTTTCCAAAAATGGGCCAACTGGGCGGCGTTCTCTTTTCCCAACGCCCAGATTTCTATTCTTGGATCAGGAGATTGGAGGCGGCTTTCATTTCTTGCCTCCTCCTAGTTCCCAGGTCTTCCGCAGGGCTGAGGGAGCCCAGGCTGGCGGGTCCCAGCGGTGTCCGGCCCAGCGACGGCTGCAGGGCTCCAGGCCTGGGGACTCGGGTGGAGTCGGATGAGTCAGTGTCTCTTTGCGCACCTCCCTAGGGCCTGGGATCCAGTTGGCCTGGGCCCGCGTGGGGCCGCGGCCACGGTCACGGTCCCGTTGGCCACTCCTGGTGAAGCTGCGTCTCCTCGCTAGGCACGGATCTGCGCAGCGTCTTGCTCCACCTTGGAGAGCCTCTCGCAGGCCACTGAGCTCGTTTTTGCGGCCTGGGTGGGGGAGGAGGAAGCAAAGGAGGAAGGCTCAGGGAGCGGGGCGGTGCTGGGTGGGGAGCCACCGCCTTCCTCATAAACAAGCGGACGAGGGTGCGCACACGGTGTGCGGGGAGCACGGGCTGTGGGCGGTGAGCTGCGCCCACGCCGTTTCCGTCTGTAGCCAAGCTGGGTGCGGGCGGGGAGGCCTGTTGGGAGCAGCAGGTCCATCATGGCCAGCGGCAGCTGTCCGGGGTGCGAAGAGGAGGACGAGGAAACTTTGAAGAAGTTGATAGTCAGGTTGAACAATCTCCAGGAAGGAAAACAGATAGAGACGCTGGTCCAAATCCTGGAGGATATGCTGGTGTTCACCTACGCTGACCACGGTAATCATTTGCGAGGAAACTGTTCCTTTATCTACGGCCCCCTCCCTCCCCGCCCCTCGTGCCTCGCAAACTTTCCCTGCTGCTCTTGGCACAAACCTGGACCCTTGGGAAGCTGCAAACTACTCCTTAGGGCAGAAAGGAGCTGAGAATTTTAGGAAAGACTGGAGCTTACTTCTTTTGCTCTCGCCTCCTTTTCAGGCTTGAAGGGGTTGCCACCCTGAATGGTGACTTTGCTCCCCCCACCCCCTTGTTTTCCAGCCTCCAAGTTATTTCAAGGCAAAAATGTCCATGTGCCTCTGTTGATCGTCTTGGACTCGTATATGAGAGTCTCTAGTGTGCAACAGGTAAGGGAGTGATCATTTTGCCTCTTTCCCCTCCTCGTTGGAATTTGATGTTTTCCTGTCAATGTTCTGTATTCAGAGTTGGGGCATTTGCAAGATGACTGTGATTTTAAGATGGAAACTTCAAGTCTTTGTCAAAAGTTAACAGCATAAAAGGGCTAACTGCTCTCTAATTGTCTGTAAAAAGTAAGTTTGTACGGTTGTCTGCTAATATGGATGGTGGTGGGAGGGGAATAACAATGGGTTGACGTTTAGTTTTGTTATTGGCTACATGAATTCATCAGTATTTAAATCAGGTTATTCTAACAATCTTTCCAATGTACAGCATATTGTAGAGATGACACCATCATGAATAGTTGGGGGCATAGTTAACAGTAATAACATTAATAATAATTAAATTAATAAACCAAAATTACTTGCAAACTTTTATAGGCTTTTATAGGATAAGGTTTTTTAAATTTTTATTTATTTTTTAAAAAAGATTTTATTTATTATTTTTAGAGAGAGGGGAAGGGAGAAAGGCAGAGAGGGAGAGAGATATCAATGTATGGTTGCCTTTCGCCTGCCTCCAGCTATGGAGCTGGCTGGAGACCTGGCTTGCAACCTGGTTATGTACCCTTGCAATGTGGTTATAGGCCCTGGTTGGGAATTAAACCAGCAATTCCCAACCAGGGATAAGGTGTAGGCTGGCACCTTATCCACTGTGCCACCAGCCAGGGCCAGGTTTTCTTTTTTTTAAACTTTGAAGATGGATTTCCATTTTTCTGTAGTTGTGGTATGCCTTGTATAATATAAAGAAAGCAATGTTTTATTATTTTTAAAATAAATTTATACTTTTCAACATTTACCATATTAAAATGAATGTAGAAGTGAAACAGAAGTTACACAATTGGAAAACCACACATTTTCTAAATGTTTTTTAAAAGGAGCCCTAGGAAGATAATTAAAGATGATTTGTAGTAAAAAAAAAAAAAAAATACTGCTTAATATGTTATCATCCTTTGTAGATTGTGAGATTTGGAGAACTGAAATCAGTGTCATTTGCACTGAGGTCTTTAAGGGAAAGAGAATTGAACTTTGAACTCTACTGAGGTTTTCTTTATTTTCAAGTATAGTTTATGGGTTATGCTGTTAGAGTTGTCCCAGTTTTTTTCCCCTTTGTTCCCCTCCACCTAATATTCCCTTTCCCTTCAACAATAATACCTCTCTGTTAGGTCATGTCCATGGATCATGCATGTAAGTTCTTTGGCTTCACCCTTTCCTATACTATTCTTAACATCCCCTTGTCTATTTTGTTCCTACCAATTATGCTTCTTAATCCCAGCACTATTTTCCCTTTCTCCCCTTCCCCCCTCACACCTCATAACCTTCCAAATGATCTCTGTACCTATGATTTGTTCCTGTTCTGATTGTTTGCTTAGATTTTTTTTTTTTTGATTCATTTGATAGTTGCGAGTTTGTTGTCATTTTAATAGTCATAGTTTTGCTCTTCTTCTTTTCTTAAATAAGTCCCTTTGACATTTCATGTAATAATGGCTTGGTGATGATGAATTCCTTTAGCTTTATCTTGTCTGGGAAGCACTTTTGTCTGACCTTCCATTCTAAATTATAGCTTTGCTGGATAGAGTAATTTAGGTTGTAGGCCATTGCTTTTCATCACTTTGTATACTTCTTGCCAGCCCCTTGCCTATAAAGTTTATTTTGAGAAAGCAACTGATAGTCTTATGGGAACTTTTATGTAGGTAATTCTGTTCCTTGTTGCTTTTAAGATTCTCTCTTTACTTTAACCTTTGGCACCTTAATGAGGTGCAGTTATGGTATCTACTTGAGAGGCTAGACAGATGTAAGAATTATCTGGATCTCTTAATCTGTATCTGTCTCCCTTCAACTTTATGCTCATCTCTGTATCCAGCTAGTGTAGTCTGGGTGAACCATTTATCTACCTTCTTTTATACAAGGATATTTTTACTTGAGATAAATGGGTATTTTTACTTTTCTTCAACCCAAATAGTTACCATCTAACTATTGATTTTCAGGCTATTAGCAAGCAAAACTATGAAAAATGAAGGCAGGATAAAGACACTGTTCTTTTTAGTACCCAATGTCTGAATTTCATCCATGAAGTATGAGTTATTATTTAGTGCTGGCCCATTGTGCTTTCCACCCACATCATCCTCTGTTACCTGCCTCTGCTGTGGTATTCAAAAGTTTTCACCTGGCCTCCTTCATTCCTTGCATTCGTGTTTGGTGGAGTCACCCCTGATGGATGCCACTAGAACAATTTGACCCTGGGTGGGCTTTAGTGTGCAGGGTCCAGAAGAGACAGTGCTAGCTAGACTTGAGAACCAAGGGGAACCTGAGACATATCCACCACTTGTGCTTTTAGGAAATGCCAAATCCTGAGCATGTTTGTCTGGAGTGGTTATAGATATCACTCAATATCCTTTTCCAGTGGGTACCAGAGACAAAGTATGCATGACAGTTAGGAATTGTCATCTGATTTGGTAAAGTAATCGAATAATATTGTTAGTTTTAGTGTATTAATCTGCAGAGGGTATTGCATGTATTCCATCAGTTGATTTTGACTGGCATCTCACTGGCTGGTTTCTCCTCAGAGTAAGTGGCTCATTTGGAATCACACACTTTAGAATCTCAACGACGATAAAATATTTATTTAAAAATTCATCTTTTCTCCATTATACAGTCCACTAGCTATCTGAATTCACAAGCTTTACATGCAAGTAAAAAGCATAGTAGTTGGGTGCAGATGTTATGGCCATGCTAGGCATTGGTATCAATTTTAAGCATCATCGATCTTATCAAAGGTTTATAGATAGGTGTTTCTCACTGATATTTTAATAACCACCACTTAAAAGAAAGTGGTTTTTTTCCTTCACATTTTTCATATTATTGGTATAAATAATACATATATCATTTCATGCTTTATTGAGTTAGCTGAAAGTGCTAAGTGATCAGCTTTTAATGATGAATTTAAGGAGTTCAGGTAAATTATTCTTCAAAAGGGAATATTAATGCTTGTTTCTACAATTCATTTAACATGATAGTCCAGACTCTGAAATTTATTTTCAAGGTCTTTTCATATTTTATTCATGCTCCTTAACAAATGACAATCTTTAGAGAATTGTTTATTAGGCTAGCTGTCTTATTATTTTTTATTCCCTGTCAGTCATCTAACCATTTCTTTGTGCTCCCCATTTTTACATTATTTCTCTTTATCCATACAATTTCAAACTTTGAAGTCAGGGAGTGAGATAAATGAAGGTGACTAACATTTTCTTTACCCCCCCTAGACTGTTTTCCATTGTGCATTAATTAGATCCTTGAGTTTACAGAATACTTGTAATAAAGTGAATACCACCAACTTCATTTATTGTAACTGCACAAGGTGGGAAACTTCTCTCTTCAAAAGATAAGCTTTTAATTGGATAGATTAATGGATCAATTGCTATCTCTGCTTTGCTGCCAGTAAATCTGTAATAATTTAAGCCTAGTTGCCTCAAACTGTTTGCAAAGCAATTTCTGATGTTGCTGCTTCACTAACCAACACAAAACAGGTTCTCTCCTTGAGAAAGCCATGTAGTTACAGAAATGATTATAGCATCCTATGTGATTTATGATAGATTTCCTACTGGAAGCTGTTCAAATGTTATTTCTTAAGTACTTGGGGAGGGGGAAAATTCTGAAATGTATTTTATGAAAGCACAAAAATAGCCAGTTTCTATGACAGCTGGATTGCCAATGTCTCTTCAGCTTATGCAGAGGAGGGTATCCTACTAAAATATAGGAAAAATAGCTATCATAAATTGCTGCCTATTCAAGCAGTTTGAAAGTATGTAAAAGGAAGCAATAATAGAGTAAAGCAATTCATGCTTAATCTAGGAAAGATCTAGAAAAGATATCCAACCACTGGTGACCTTTTAGTTTGAGGGAATGATGCCCAGGCCACTGAACGACATCATTCAGGGCAAACCTAGGGATCTTTTTGATGACTAGACCTCATCAACTCACTTTTAAATGTTCTAAAGAAATCTAGAGGTGTTCTTTGAGGGGTGTTCTCTCTCTATGATGCCTTTCTCTTGTCGAGCAACAGGTGTCACATTGTCATCAGATGATGAAGCTATTTTTCTTTCCAGTTTTTCTAGGTCCATGATCTAAGAAGCAGTCTTTCCTGGTAACTTACACTTTGCTGTAAAAATCTCCAGCTTCCCCTAATGCTCCATGCCAAACTACTTTATTTTGCCCTGTTATTAAAACTTTACATATTTAGAAGTAGTTCTGTCAGATAGATGTGACATAAATAATACTAAAGCCTAAGTATAGCCTATTTTGCTCTTTGTAATCTTGATATGTCCTCAAAAGTATTTTTTGTGCTTTATTTTATTTCTCTATTTAGTCAGCAGGCACATCTATTTCCTTCATCATTCAAAAATATGTAGTTTTTGTGTGACCTTCTGGTAGGATTTTTGGGACAGGATATATTCTATGTACATGGCTTTTCTCAGGAAGCATTTTAGGTTATTATTTTGTTCTAAAATAACTTAAAGTAGTCACCTGTCCTAAGAATGAAGATGTTTATGTTTGACTTAAAATGTTTCTTTAAAAAAAAAAAGATTTTATTTATTATTTTTAGAGAGAGGGGAAAGGAGAGAGGCAGAGAGGGAGAGAGACATCAATGTATGGTTGCCTTTCACCTGCCTCCAGCTATGGAGCTGCTGGAGACCTGGCTGGCAACCTGGTTATATTACCCTAGCTGGGAAACGAACCAGCAACCTTTGGGTTCTCATGACTGGTGCTGACTTAAAATGTTTCATTAGCATATTTTAAAATGTGAATATGTGGTTTTCTTACTTCCAGGTGGGTTGGTCACTTCTATGCAAATTAATAGAAATCTGTCCAAATACAATGCAAAGCTTAATGGGACCCCAGGATGTTGGACATGACTGGGAAGTCCTTGGTGTTCACCAGTAAGTATGACAAATGTGTCACAACAAACTGCATCAAATATTTCTCTATACATATGACAACCTTTTTCTTGATACATTATATTTAAAATCCAAGTCAATATAGTAAAATTCTTTAAAATGCAAGCATATTTTAGCTTGGCTTGATTTATATTTATAGACAGCTTTCAACTCAGAAGTATATCTAATTAAATCAAAAAACTAATATTTGAGGTAAAATGTTAGTGTTATTTTAACAATATAAGTAATACAGTTGTATAATTGGTTAAGTTGTATAGATTTTTGATGCCTACTATGAATTCAAACCAAGAAGCATTTTATTTTTACTTTTTAATTGTAGAACTGATACAGACCACTAGTTCTTAAAAAAATATAGGAACAAAAAAGTTAGTTCTGTAAATAGTAATTTAGAAGTTTATGCTTTTCTATCCCTAAGACATATATTTATGTATATTCATGCATATATATTTAATGAGCTTAAACCACAGCTTTTAAAATGAAAAGAAGAAATTACCTTTCAACACATCTGCAACAAAATCTTGTTAGCTATTTTACCAGCTATGTTATTGCCATTTGAATCATAATGAGTTTGTAGATGAGAACACTTACATAGCCATAATTAATCAAGAAAAAATTTCCTGAAGAAAAATCTGTTTCCTGAAAAATTCCTTTTGGATAACTTTGTTTTTTGACATTTTAAAACTCTCTCCTCTCATTAACTTTAGTGTTCTTTATCCCTAACGTGACTTTCCTGTAATGCAGAGAAGTGAAAACATATTGCTTCTATTGGCATATTGCTTGAGAAAAATGTAATATATGCAAAAGGAAATTTTATGTCTTTGTGTTGTTTATTGGTATCAGCTACAGCTGCAGATTTAGATAAATAAGAGCTATTTGTTCATAGGTGAGCACATCTGTCCTTATACATTTTTCCACCTCCGTTTAATGTGGTGCTGTTCTTCAGCTTATCTCAAGTGTATTTTGAAAAGACATATTTACAATTAATATATGTTCTCATCTTTAAATTAATCTCTGAAATTCTACTAGTCCTAAAGTATATAACATTTAGTGAGGAATTATGCAAAACATACTTGTAATTAGTAATTTTAACATTACATGTTTCTTATTTGTTGAGAATTTCCAAGATCCCTGAAGATTAGCAATTTATAAACTTAGGGAGTGTTGGAAAATGCATCTAGTCATATTCTAGTATAAACTATCTGTTCAGATTAAATCCCATAAGCATTTCTACAGGGAGTCTCATTTACTCATTCACTCAGTCACTCATTCATCAACTGTTTATTACACTCCTACTTTAGGCCAGAAGTAGTGTGAACAAGATAAATACTGCTCTCTCCAGTGAAACATATTAAATTATTCCCAGCAAAAAATTTACTGTATGGCCCTGGCTGGTGGCTCAGTGGTGAGGCTCCGGCCTGCGAACCCAAAGGTCGCTGGTTCGATTCCCAGCCAGGGCACATAACCAGGTTGCAAGCCAGGTCTCCAGCCAGGTCTGTAACTGGAGGCAGGTGAAAGGCAGCCATACATGGATGTTTCTTTCTCTCCCTTTCTTCCCCTATCCTTGCCCTTTTCTGAAAACAATTAATAAAATATTTTTTAAATAAATAAATAATACTACAAGGAAAAAAAAATTACTGTAAAACATTTCTCCCTACTCTTTTTTTTTTTTTTTTTTGTGCCTCT
>PVIW01006963.1:0-79149 GCA_004026585.1 Noctilio leporinus | reverse complement strand
AGCAGAAAGAAAGAAGGAACTTGTACCCTTTGCAACAACATGGATGGAACTGGAGAGTATTATGCTTAGTGAAATAAGCCAGTCAGTGAAGGACAAATATCATATGATCTCACCCATTACGGGACAATAATGAGCAAAACCAACAACAAGCAAAACAGAACCAAGTATATGAATACAAGGAATAGGCCTTCAGTGGTCAGGGGGAAAGGGGTTGCGGGGAGGGGGGAGATAGAGGCAAAGAAGGGGAGCAGCTTAGACAAGAACCTAGTATGAAGGAATCATGGACATGGACAACAGGTGGGATTGACTTTGGGGGGAATGGGTGGGTGGGGAGGGGGACAGAGGGGAGCAAAAAGGGGATGGATGTAATACAACAACAATAAAATTAAAAAAAAAAAAAAAAGAAAGAAATGCCCGATATCACTAGCCATCAGAGAGATGTCCATTAAAACCACAATAAGATGCCACCTCACACCCATCAGAATGGCAATCATCAACAAATCAACAAACAACAAGTGTTGGCCAGGATGTGGGGAAAACGGAACCATGGTGCACTGTTAGTGGGAATGCAGGCTGGTGCAGCCACTGTGGAAAACAGTATGGGGTTTCCTTAAAAAACTAATAATGGAACTGTCTTTTGATCCAGCAATTCCACTACTTGGACTATACCCAAAGAATCCTGAAACACCAATTCATAAGAACCTATGCACCCCTATGTTCATAGCAGCACTATTTACAATAGCCAAGTACTGGAAATAGCCTAAGTGTCCATCGGTGGATGACTGTAACAGAAAACTTTGATACAGTGGAATACTATAAAGCAGAAAGAAAGAAGGAATGCCTAACCTTTGTTACAACATGGATGGAACTAGAAAATATGCTTAGTAAAATAAGCCAGTCAATGAAACACAAATACCATATGATCTCACTCATTACAGGACAATAATGAACAAAACAAACAAATAAGCAAAACAGAACCAGATACATGAATACAATGAATAGATCTTCAATGGGCAGAGGGGAGGGGGGAGAGGGAGGAAGAGGCAAAGAAGCGGAGCAGTTTAGTCAAGGAACTAGCATGGAAGAACCATGGACAGGGACAATAAGTGGGATTGCCTTTGGAGGGGAGTGGGTGGGTGGGAAAGGGGACACAGGAGGAAAAAGGGGATGGATGTAATAACCAACAATAAAATTAAATTAAGAAAAGAAGAATTTAAAAAAATGAAAAAACAAAAAAAATGTTTCCTGTGAATAAGAAAAAAAGAAAGAAAAACAGGGATACAAGACCACAAAATATTCTTTCATATTTAAAACACACACACACACACCAAAAAGGGAAAATACAAATAAACAACAACAACTGTGGGGCTTTTTTTTTAAATTTGCATTATGTAATTCTTTTTTTTTTAAATAAGAAAGGAAAAATGATGAGAGAAGGAAAACAAACAAAACAAAATGGACTTGCCTCAAGTAATATCTAAGGCACTTAGTATGATCAGTATAGATTCAACCAAATCCCTTAACTAGTAGTGCACATTATGACTATAATAGTACCAATTATATTAAGTCAAAAAGAGGACCCAAATAAATAAAAATTCACAAGAAAGCATTTTAATTATAATGCTCAATATAAGGTTAAATATTCTGCACGATTGTTCAAATTGATTCCTATAAGATTATGGAGCTATCAAAATGCTGTTTATTATAAAAAGAAGTTTGTTTTATAAACTTTAATTCTAAAATAAGACACAAAATTAAACATCTATTATGAATTTATGCAAATCAAGACTAGAAAGGAAAACAAAACATTATGGCAAAATATAGGTTCCGTATTAAGATTTTAGATAACTATTTTCAGTTTTCTAAATATGCTATAATGCTGTTACTTTAGTTACTTCAAAACAGATTTTCATTTCAAAGAAAAAAATTTAAGACTTGGTATAATAGGAAAATAATAATTAGGGTGGAATAGATTTCTCATGAAATAACCCTGTGACAATTTCCAACAATCTTCAAGCTTTGATGAAGTTTTTCACGATATTTATGTAAACAAGATAATAAAATGCAGGTCCTTATGAGCAACCAGGGAGAAGCTAAGCTGGCTAAATGAGCACTACCCAAGGAAGCTAAATACTAATGTCAATATACATCTATGAGGAAGATTTTGTTAGATGCAGCAAGGATTCCTTGCTCAGATCTGTTCTGTTCTCAACACACAACTATAAAGTGGGCACATGCTTAGTAATCATGCTGCACATATCAGAAATGGATAGTGATAAAAATGGCTACAATTATATTGGTCACTGTAAAACAGAATAAAGCTTTTAAATTTTGGAATCACAACTGGAAAAACTTTACCTAGATCTACAATATGATACAAAATCTGTAAGATGGCAACTTAAAAAAGAACCTGGGCCCTGACCAGGAAAGATCAGTTGGTTAGAGCATTGTCCCAATATGGCTCAATCCCCAGTCAGGACACACCAAGAAGTAACCCACGAAATGCATAAATGAATGGAACAACAAATCGGTGATTCTATTTCCCTCTCTAGTCAATTAAAAATACTGTTTTTTGAAAGGTGACTCTGAAATCCTCCACTATATGCAAATATCAAACCGTAAGAGTAAGGCAATAGGCCCTGGCTGGTAGCACTGTGGATAAGGTGCCGGCCTGTGAACCCAAAGGTCACAGGTTCGATTCCCAAGCCAGGGTACATAACCAGGTTGCAAACCAGGTCTCCAGTCAGGTGTGTGGCTGGAGGCAGGTGAAACACAACCGTACATTGATGTCTTTCTCCCTGTCTGCCTCTCTCCCTTTCCCTCTTTCTAAAATAATAATAAAAAAAAAAAAAGAGTAAAGCAATAGAAAACACAGCTAATGGGCCAATATCTGAGGAAAACTTAGGTATTTTAATTGTCACTCAAAAGCATAAAAAGATTGCCAATAAAGCAAATATGATTCCAGACTGCACAAAGAGAGAAGATGGTAGCTCTGGTTTACTCAACCCATATTCTACAAGAGACATTAATAAACTGAGCAAACAGAGGGAAAAAAAATAGTAGAGATTCAAGGCAACATGCAAAATTTTAAGTAGAAGTTATACAAAAAGAGGGATAGACTGAAGGTCTGGGAGAGCTAAAATCAATGGAATAGAGATAGAAAACCATTACATTTGGGTTCACTATGAGATCTTTCTGACCAGGAAGTAATCCAAAGAAAGAGCAGGCTGCTAGTAAAAGCAAAGTAGCTCCATGACTCTGCATGTTCACGCAAAAGCATAAATGAATTTATAGTCCAGGAGGCTATAGAAAAGATTCTTGTAAGACATAAAAGACAAAATTTTAATCACCCTATAAAATGTCACTGCTAGATTTACTGATTTGTTAAACCAACTAAGGTATGGAATAGGCACCACAACTATTATCAACACTGATAACCAAGCAGAATTCTATATAGAATTTTCTCATTAAAAATAAGACAAATGGTTATTTCCTCCAGTAATTTGGAAACTGTAGAGCAGATGGCACACTGCCTCAAAGCATTAAACATATGCACCTAGCTTTACAACACAGCACAGAATGTCAGACACTACAAAAGACACTTGTTCAGATGTTAATATACCTAAAATCAGTTTGCGCCTTACAATCCAAATGCAGTCAGCTAGATAATGGTTGTGCTGTAGTTGTCAATGCCTGAACATGTGCACAGCTGGTCATTACTACTTATGCTGTCATTGTAGGTAGTACACATCTTACTTTTAATTATACCATCACTCAGCAGTAAAGCAAGAAGTTACTGAAGGGAACTAAAATACACACTGGTGTATAACTTTAGTATAAATTAAGCAGATATTTGTCACTGGAGGAATGTCTGCAATTCTGTATTTTCTTAGAAAGTAACAAATTTATTTCACTTCACAGTTTGTGGTACGTGCACAAAAGTAAAATATGATATAAATCAATGTCTCAATAAATCTAAGTAAGCTTTTCAATAACAGAATTTAAAGTGATAAGAACTGTAACAGTTTACTTAGAAAAGCTTATCTTTTCCTAATGACATTTAATATAAAATGATATATATGAAAATCAGTGGTGTCTTAGATTCAGTGAAATACTATGTTTCTTTCCAATTCGGTGCATACTTTATACCACAGAGCCCTGTATTTTTAATCTGTCATACAATAAAATTTCAGAACTGCAGAGTTGGAAGGAACCTTGGAGTTCATTTGTTTTAACTAGATCAAACATATGAATCATTTCAACAATATCCCTAATATACTGGACAACAACTTTTAAAGAAGGAAAAAGATCCCCAGCAACTGTGAAACCTAATAGAGAAAGTATGCCATCCAAAAGAGAATTTCTCAAACAAATCTTAGATTTATGTTCAGAGAAGGACACCACAAAGTTACCATGGCAGTGACAAATTAGAAGACTACATTAGCAACATAAATAACTGATGAAAAGATTTGTAGAAATTCCTATTAATCAGCAATAAAAATATATCTACTAACACTATATAGTTTGAAAGTTAAAAATTATCTTATTTTTTTTTTTAAATCAATGTTTTACACATCAGGTTGTCTTAAAGTAGCATATCTGTACAGAAAAATAAAGTATATTTTATAACTTAAAGATAAAAATACATATATTTAATTCATTTTTCTTTCATTATCAGAATTTATTTACATTTTAAGAATACACAACACCCTTGTAAACTTAAGTAAAATTTACACACAACCCAATAAGGGAAACTCACTGTGTCAATTTCTGAAATAAAAATTTTAATATTAATAATATAGTGAAAACTACATTAATGGTTTGTCATTGTAAGAAAAAATGACAAGTTGGGTAACAGATGATACTAGGTCAAGTGCAATTCAAAATCATTAACAGCAATGTATGATTACTTCTAATAAATATTTCAATAGGTTCTCTAGCTATGAAACTGACATATTGCTCAATAATTCTAGGATTAATCAAGAGCAAGGGGGAAAGTCCAACTCAAGATGGATAACGGTTCTAAAGTACAGTTATCTTATTCAAATCCCAATCAAGTCGCAATGAACACATGCCATAAAAAGTCAGCATCAACTTCATATTTTAGTTGCACATGTGCATACATAACTAAAGACCATTTTACATGAATGCAAGTTTTATATTTTAAAATGTCCATGTACTTAAGAATCAAAGAATACGTTTTTTTATCTTTTTGAAAAGTTACTAAAGACAAATACATGATGTATACATATTGACAAACAACATGTTAGTATCTATTTAGCAGGTTTCATCTTAATGTTATTAAGATATGTAAAACACACAAAAAATAATGTTATGTGACAGAGAAAGCAAAAAGAAATGATACAAGTTTGCAAGTTCCAGGTAATAAAACAAACAAACAAACAAAAAAAAAAAAACAAATATACCCAGAGGTCCAAAAGAGACTTCTATACAGATCATTAAAATTTTGAAATTTCAAAATTTCATTTTTATTGATAAGTATGTACAGTACATAACACCTTACCACCACCACAACAACACACACCCTGGAATAATGTCTAGTGTATTGCTTTTCTGAGATTGAGAGAGATGGTTCTAGTCAAGCCCTGTAACAACCCTTTGAGTTTAACACCTATATCCTGAAGGGGGTGGTGTGTGAAGAACTGCTACGAGGAGGTGTTGGCTGTAAAGAGAAAGAAGGTGGTAGTTAAAATAAAAAATGGAAAGGTAGAGCAGTGAGGGATGAACTTGAATGTAAATTGTTTGGCTTTAATATAAGTTTTATTAGTAATAAATTCACCTCCCATTCCTCCTTAAGCTGCTGTCAAAATGTATTTAGTGGACCCTGACAAATTCTTGAAATCTTTGCCATCATTATTACACAGGAAAGACTTCGATAGAATTTCAAGCAATCCTTCCATGTCATAGTTTGACAAAGCCAGTAAGAGGCAATGAGTAGAGAAGATTTAGCTCTCAATAAGGAGTAATAAAGCCTTAATTTTAGTACCAGTTCTGCTCCACATAAACTAACTCTGACATTGGGCAACCCAAGGCAAGAAGTTTAGTTTTTTGAGATTCAGTTATCTACCATATAAAATAAAGAAATTAGATGAAAATATTCCAGTTACAAGAAGATAGTCACCAGTCCAGGTGGTCAAAATAGGGACAACAAAAAATTCAAATAAAAAAAATTGTCATTAATTAAAACCTATAATTAATTTTCAGTCATTTTCTAAATTTCCTACTATGACTTATGAAAATACCAACAAACTTCAATCAGCTACCAAAAGCATGAGAAAACAATATAAAACTGATTAAATACTTCTTTATATTAGCAAACACAAATAAGCTAGAATTATGTTAAGAAATTTAAGCCGTAGCTGGTAGCTCAGTGGATAAGACCCCGCCCGGCCTGTGAACCTAAAGGTCACTGGTTCGATTCCTAGCCAGGGCACATAACCAGGATACAAGCCAGGTCTCCAGCCAGGTCTGTAGCTGGAGGCAGGTGAAAAGCAACCATACATTGATGCCTCTCTCCCTCTCTCCCTACCCCTCTCTCTAAAAATAATAAAACAAATCTTTAAAAATTTTTTTTAAATAAACAAGGGGAAAAATTGTTTAAAAAAATTTACAGAAGCTATTTTTATAATTGGTCTTGAAATGATGAAAATTTAGTCACAATAAAAGCATTCTATTTGAAATTTTCTTAGTTTTCATTGTAGATGGCAAAAGTTAAAAACCAACCTAAGAATTTGTATATAATTTATAATATCATTTAGAAACAAATTCTTAATAGTACACAAGAAAGGTGGAGAAAATTCTGATTTTTACATGATTACCTGAACAAAACTTTAAAGATTTTCGTAAGTCATGTAAGAAAGCTTATAAAAAGCTCAGAGTAAATATTTTTAAAATGCCCTAACTGGTGTTAAAATAAGACTGGTAATAAGCTTTAAAAACCAACCTAAAAACAAGTTTGCCACCTTGAATGTATGAAATGACACCAAATGAAAATGGAATCTGGATGAGTTAAAAATAATTGAATCTATGCTAGGTATTATAACATGATGTTGGAATCTTTCACTTGGAAATATATTTAAATAAAATGATAGCTAAAAGAAAACATGGTTGTGTTAGCATGCAGTATTTTTCTGACTTTTATAAATGTTAAGGTTAAATGGCAATTCCTTTCCCAAATAAAAAATCAACAAAAAATCTTGAAATTAAAACTTTTAATTATCTTTTTTTATTTTTTTATTTTTTGCCAGTGATGAATTTGGGATGTGCTAATGTAACTCATACAATGTTATCTTTAAAAGATATATATTTTTAACCTTCATTTTTTTTTCTAAAATAATTGTCTATATTTAACCACTACAGCTCCCATTATAAAGTCCCATTTAGCACTTAGTAGAGCAGCCAATACTGACAAGTGACAAACACTATTATTAAACTATAAATCAAACATACAATTTAAATTTACTCCTCCAAACAAATGCCTTCCCCACCCCATGACCTTGCAAAAGCAAAAACAATTCACTTAACAGAAATTTATTGAAAGTTGTACTTCAATGAAAGTTATTTACAATATTTAGAAGCTTAGTTTCCATAATTAAAAACTGTATATTTGATATGGTCAGTGGATAAAAATGTTTATTTTTTCCTGATGAACAAATTTGGGGCACATAAGATTCTACTGCAATTTTCTAAAAGCTTTAAGAAATAGGAGACAAAACTACTAATGTGAAATTTAGAAACAAACTAAAACTGACACCATTTTTACTTACATGCCTCAGAATTATTTATAAAAATGCACATATATGAAAAATTAGAATGCATTAAGAAAACCAATTTACTTTATTCATCCAAATTTTTATTTTACAGAAAATATTCACATAACAATTTTCTCTAGACATGATATTCCTATAACAAGAATGTAAGAATGTGTTCAACAGCTTACAGAGTACTCAACTTTAGTCTCTATTTTTGAACAAAATGGGATGTAATGCTTTTCCCATCCTAGACTTTCCATTATTCTGTATTAAATTTCTAAAAAGATAAACCTAATTTAAATGAAGACTTCAAATATTTCTTGAGAAAACTATTATATACTAAAATCTGTCAATTGATTCTTCCCCAAAAGTATGATTTTTAAGAAAAATTGTTTGAATTTTCAAGCTTAATTTTTATCAACACTTGTGTTTCAACAACATATCACTGCAAAAACATATCACGGAATCAAAGAATTTTAGGGTTGAAAGAGATTTTAGAGAACATACTCCTTAACTCTTCCCTACTTCGCAAAGTCTCACATGCCACTTTACTGATAAGGAAGCTAAAGCCCAGGGAGGTTATATGGTAATTTTTTCATAAGGTTTCTTTTACACGACTAAAAAGTCAAATTCTCTAACAAGTAATTCCTTTTATTTCCTCTCATAAAGAAAAAATACACTGTGTCAGTATTTAGAATGTTGTACATTTCAATGTATTGATCACAGATATAAGGTCAATAAGGTTAAAATCATAGATTACATTAATTAAAACTGAGTTAAATGAACAGTACATAAAAACTGTCAATATAGTGAATCTTTATCTCATGTGTCAACCATATAGATATCTTTTAGATTTAATACAAATTTCTAAGAGATAAACATTTTGTAAATTTTCAGACATTTGTCATGTTTAAGCATGTTCTCCTAATGTCTTAAAGAGATCCAATAATCTGTATTTTCTTCATCATAGTGATGTTCCCATTAAAATATCTGTATATGCAACAAACTATTTTATTTAATTTTATGAACTTCTATACAGGTTTAAAGTTACAATAGAATTTAAATAAACTATAGCTTATTCAATAAAGGATCTGATATGTGGTAACACATATGTGTTCAACAGATGGAAGCCTGAACATAAAAAGTCAATGACAGCAACAAAATCTATATAACTGAGAAATTAAGACACCACAAACAGCATCAGGTCACAGAAATAATGTTTTAAAAAAACACCCCCAAAAAACACGTGACTAGAACACTACACAATTGTCATGTGTTAACATCTGGAATTTAGATTACTAGAGTGCAGAAAATGAAATACCCCTGAAAAGGCAAGCATTAAATCTCTGCACTTAATTGTTGATGCTGTACACAGAAATGTAATTTTTATTCAGAGGCTTATTTGACTAAAAGTTTTCAATTGTGCTAGTAGTTTCTTTAAGAATGCAAGAAAATGAGTCAAAACTCTGTAAACTTCTATTTTATTATGAAAAAGATTTAGAAATGTGAAAGTGTCCAAATGTCAAATTCTATGAAGAAATTTTTGTGGAAAACACTAAATAAAATCTATGCTACATTATTATGAATGAGTTCTCCCTAGTTTATGATTTTAAATCTCTGACCAGATAACTGCGTAACAGGGATATTTATGTTGTCAGTGAAAATATATCTTTTCCCAAATGACATATTTATAAATTCTTTCAGAATTAGCATGAGAAACAGACAAAAAATTTTAAAAAACATTCCATGAACCTTGTCAACAGAGAAAACTCCAGGAAAAAAAAGCTAATATTCCACGTCATGTAGATTTTTGTGTTTTATGGACTGTCTCTGAATCCTATGGAAATAAAGTTGTACCACCAAGACTCATCATCATTAAAGATGTTCAACTTGGTAAGTGGAATCCTCAAGAAGAAACTGAAAGGGAAATGGGGGTGGGAGGATTAGAGATATGAAAAAACCTCCCACAAAATAAGAGAGCACCTCAAATCTATATAAAATCATCCCTCAAAGAATACAACTATGGGCAATACATTTATGAACTCAAGTGTTCAATCCAAAAAAAAAAAAAAAAAGATGCAGCCTATAAAAAAGAAAATGAAAAATTTAAAGCATAAACTTAAGGCCAAAATGAAAAATTAGAGCATTTATATTAAATTAACATTTCCACTCATTATTCAACTTCATGAAAACAATGGTCACAAAAGAAAATATACTTTGGCGTTATAGTCTCTGTCATCTATCAAGTTAAATAATTTTTTAAATATTTATATATTTTAAAATATTTTAATCAAGATTTTTAATGCACTATTTGAGCATAAGAAAGAGTTACAAGCACTAATATTTTAATAATATAATTCCAAAACATAATAGTGTGCTCTATTTTATTGATCAATGGGAATACTACCTAATTACATAAAAATTAACACAATTAAGAAAAACTCTCAAGCTTTCTTTATATTATAATGGAAAAATTTTAAATATCTAAGATTTAGTCATTTTACAAACATAAAACTGTCACAAATTATAATTGGTTATAAGATGCCAATAAAACAACTGATACACATTCTGTTTTTTTAGTTTAAAAAGTACATAAAAATTATTTCTAGAGTGCATTCTAAAATCCATTCAAAAGGTTATAAGCAAACTGAAACATTTAACTGTTAAGTATTTAATTATTTACATAAGATATTTACAATTTAACTGATAAGTTGATATGCCAGTACTAATAATAAGAAAATCAATATACTGATTTTTTAAAACAATGTTCTTCTATTGAATTTGCTTACTGCAACCAAGCAGTTAAAGGAAGAGGCGTTGCAATGCTGGCCTTTATATGAAAAGTGTGGTATGCAAAGGTCACATAAATAATCTGCATGATATTATCCTATTAAGAAAAAGCACACAGTCTGAATCTAATGACTGCCAAAGAGGAATAAAAAGTGTAAGAGAAAAATTAAAAAATACACCATCACCTGCAAAACATACGGTATTCTGGTCAAAGGTTGTTTTTAAAGAGCATAGGTTCATCTAAAACAAATTATATATATTAATATGTATTTCTAAGACAAATATACTTGATATTTTTAAATTATAAAGAAATGAATATATAACTATATATGAATATATAACTGTAATTCAAAACATTAGACTTTGGTTTTAAAAATTTAATGATGGTGAAGTTCATAGTACAAAGGTCCATTTAATTAATGAAAAAGAAAGCTCACAAAATTATAAAACAATTACATGTTTAGAATCAAATTCAAATTTTGATTAGTTTAAATTTTTCTTAGTTCTTATGTTTATACAGCCAATACTACTAAAAATATTAGAGGTACACAGACTTACATAAACATACAAATCGAAGTTAACACAATAGATGGTTTAAAACAGAAAAACAGAACATATATGTGTGTATCTTCTTTTTCTACTGATATGTGACACAGTATAATCATTCAATCACTGACAAGTAACAAGCAGAAGCCAGAATATGTTTTATACTTCATTAAAACAACATTGAGGCCCATTACAGTGCACAGCAAATGGGGCTGGAAACCACCGCACCTCTGACAAACCACATTCCCTGTTAACCTGATTTGCTTGAAGCAGCTACAGAATGAACAGCAATATACTCTCAAGTAAACCTTTATTAAGTATGAGAAATAAATTATCTTAAGTGTTATTTTTTGAACCCAGAAATGAGGGAAAAGGTTGTTACGGTATCAAATTTACTAAAAATAATAATAATTATGTGAGAAATAAGTTGCTGTCACAAGAGAGGCTTGCCAGACATCGCATTTGAGCAAGTTGTTATACACACCTTTGGAATCAATTTTGCGACACAGAGATTAGTCTGTGGAACTAAATCGCCAGAGAATAGATCAGAAAAAAAAAAAAAAACCAAAAGGGTACAGGAAATGTTTTCCTGAACTCTATTACCATTTCTCTAGAGTTATTAAGAAGCCCTTATTATGTGTATAAGTAGTAAGATACTGACATGATTCGATAGTTTAGAACATGTTATAAATTGCTTTTTTATAACATGCTTCCCTATCTCAGATTTCTGATATATACTATTTCATTTCATTGGATCCTCATGTCTGCGATTTCACCAAATTCAGTTCTAAAACTTAAAAATTACTTTGGAAGTTTGTGGGAAGCCACGGAAGGGTCCTCAGAAACAGGCACATATTAAATATTAATTACAGCGGCTGTCATATTTTATAGTGATTATGTCATTATTTTGGAATGCTAATTAAGACATAAAATTGTATTTATCCTTGTCTATTTAACAGCAAATCCTGCGTGAGGACCAGACCGCAGTTTTATTTTCTAAAATGCTGACATCTGAGCAAATGTTCCCATGGAATGTTTGCCTGATTCAGGGACTGACATTTCCTCTTTGTAAGCTGCTTAACTAAGGAGACAGCAGGCCTAACTCCACAGTATCCACAGGCCGTTACTTGCTGCTGCTGCAACTTGTGCAAGGTTTCTCTTTTATTTTCCCCTTTCCCTACTGCCCACCAGCTCTTCACTGTCTTTTTATTTTGCCATATATATTGGCTGTTTTCTACCATTTTACAAGAATGGATGACATACCTTAAAAGATTAATTTTTACCACCTGGGATTCGTCTAGAATTTCAGTGTATTATAGCTCCTTATAGCCTTCTTCATTCTCCCATATTCTTGTGTTATCAATACTGACTTTCTTATTTTATGTTTAGCTACACTATTTTATTTTGAGCTACACAACACAGGCATCTATGCTGACTGAAGTCAGTTTATATTGTTACATACACTTCTTTCGTTACAGCTACAAGGTTAACTTCCGCTGTCTTGTAACACTTTGCTGCCCTCTACATGTATAAAAAAGCACAACACTTTTTTAAGTACCAGAAACTTCCCCATTCCAAAAGGTATCATGTCTCCAGACAGGTGACAAGGAGGACTTGAGGAATAATTCGCTTCCCCCACAAAAATGTGTGTGTGTGGGTGGACCCCTTACCAGGAATTTCTGCTTATTTCTTTGTGAAGCCACTTTCTAAAACTGAAAGAATACTGAAGATGCATTATTTATCATAAACCAAAACTAATACTTTTTCCATTACATAAATTTTTGTTATTATGGTGACTGCTATTGTTATGACTGGAAAAAAGGTAAAAAGAAAAGTGGAAGTTCTAAGTCACTTACATATTAATACCAACTAATTTTTGAAAAATTACAATCTAAATATCTTGCCAATTGATCTGATTCAGTGATCACGAGGCCAAAAGTTTCATAATATTTAATATAAAGTAAATGTAAAGCAACCAGATAAAAAAGTACTTACATTATTTAAAATACCACTAACTAATATCTATCAAACACTCAAATGATTCTTTTCCTAGGGAAGATGAGAACTGTATCTGAACACAAGAGCCTCTCAGCCTTCACATCTAAGTATGGACTACACTGGCTCTGAACAGTCCTAACAGATGTCAGTGTCAAAAAACAAAAACAAAAGCAAACAAACAAAACAGTCCAGTAGGAACTTATGGGAACCTTAAGCAAAAACAAAACAAACAAAAAATAACAATTACTCCACAGAGTAAAGGCAAAGATTGATATTTCCAATCAGGACTAATGATGTGTTAATAGTTCTAAAGAATGCTCCTTCAAGGCCTATTTTGTCAATACTACTGATTTCTAACACACTTTTTACTGTTAAATAAACTGGCACCAATAAAATATATAGTGGTGGGAGTGGAAAGGAGACTTAGGAAAAGGCTTTACCCTGACATAACAAACAAAATAAAAAGCTCACACTGGTTGCCTTCCCTCTACCAATTTGCCATTTACAATAATTGTGTAATTGCTACCTATACAATGCACATAACATAGTTCAATAAGAAAAACCAAGCCTGCATGCATATTTACTTGTAAATAAAGCAAATTTAAATTCATCTTGGATGATTTTTTAACACCCCTAAACAATGTATGTATTATGTGAATATTACTAAAAAATGAAATCTAATCTTGGATGCTAGAAATTTTTCAGAAAATAAAAATCTAAATTAAAACAATTTTCTTGTCATTTATTTCTTGCTGGTATTGGTAAGGTATCCAATCAATGATGAATAGTTTAAGTTAATAAAAACATTTAATGCATTAAATTTTTTTGAAATAAAAAATGTTTCATTTTATCTCCCTATACCAATATTAAAGATCCAACTGTAACAAAGAGAATTTTATAAATTCTACTTGTACTAAAAGTAAAGTAGGAATCATATTTGAGATCTAACTTTATTCGGTGTTTTAAAAGAGCTATTAAGTTTAAATTCTTAAATTTGCACACAAGTTTTTTGTTGTTGTTGGGAGAGGAATAGAAACAGCTAACTATGGTATTAAATGAGATGTTATTTATGTCTGTATTTTAACTTTTTCATGTTACATATTCTAGTCTAATTGGGAATCCTAAAACACTTTTCCATTCATCATTAAAAGTCCAAGACTAATAGTTTCACTCAAAGTATCTTCACTACCTTACTATTTACTTACGGTTTGTGCTTTAAAATATCTAGAAATTGATATTAAGATAAACATGTCTATTTAGCTATTTGCACTAATTTTAGCTTAATAGTTGCAAAGCTAAAATAATACTTTGGATTTTATTTAGTAGACAAGTCACTATTGTAAGTGGATTAGAAGTACAAAACCCAACAAACATACCTTTGTGTGGTCCACTAATTATAAGCAAAATTCCAAACATTATTAGCTGTTATCAAAATTACAATACCACCTAGATCTCATAAAACAGAACAATCTGTTTGAACAGGGAGAGGAGAACTTTCATAGAGTGTTCTCTCTCATATAAATTCTTAATGGACTATAAAGAACTTTAAAGTGGTTTTAGATTTGAGTTCAATTGCTCAAATCCATAACAGATTTCCAAGAATTTGAGCCAGATGACACAAGTAGTGTACAGTCCCACTTTACCCTCATGAATACAAGATAAAAAATGCTGAACTTCTTACTAAGAACCATAAGAGTGGATAAGCCATATTTACATTAGTGCAATTTATGTAAGCACAAGCATTACATTATGAAAAAACTTTGTACTGCAATTTCACCTTATAATAAAATAGTTACCTAATTTATGAAATATCATGGGTACTGTGCCCATACAGGTAATAGACAACAAGATCAATCAGAAAGAAATGAAGGCATGAAGAACAAAAACAAGCAAAAACAGAATTTACTTAAGCATAGAGGTTTATATCACCCAACCTATCTATAGAAAGTAAAATCATCCAATATTTGCTCTGTTTACCCTACCCACTTAACCTGTAAGAGAACTAATTTTTTCCAAAAACAGACATGTTACTGTATGCATGGGTATTAGATCTAAATATAAACACACCTTATTAATACTCAAGTTTCCAAAGTTATATTCACTGTTCTTTACTAAGTAATAAAGCCCTCTGCCCACAGGTATCTGAATAATTTCAACATTAATAATTTGCTACCAAATTAGAATGATTTTACATTGCTCTGAGCACATACGTAAGAATTATCTAATGAAGACATAATAATTTTAAACCTCATAAAATACATAAGTCTACATGTCTGTTAAGCAAAGCAAGTCAAATTCAGAGGCCCAGCATGAAGTTATAGTTATAGTGTGTGTATATACTAATATGGGTTAAAATGTATTTGTAGTAGTTAAAAAATATTTATTTTTAATTTTATATTTATTAAGTTGAGAAAGGAAGGGAGGGGGTCTGGGGGCAGAGAGAGAAAGAGATCTGTGGATTCTTGTATGTGCCCTGAACAGGACTGCCAGTAACCTTGGCATACTGGGATAACACTGTAACTGAGTGAGCCACACACACAATAAAAAAAAAAAAAAGACAAAAAATCAAAACAAGACAAAAACAGGTATTTTTAAATCTTAAACAGGTTATCTGATAGTACATTCATCTATCTTTACAATTTCTTTTTTAAAAGTATATACATAGGAAGAAATTACTCATTGTGGTTATTAAGCTATTGATTCTCCTGATTACATTAAGTAGCAATTATTTGCCTCCCATAGCTTTAAGGTACACTTACACACCAGGACAGTATAGTCACTCTATAAAAATTTTATACTGAGTTGAACTGGGCTATCCTAACCAAAAAGATTGGGACTATTTCTTTTGAGTTAATGTTATGGATTTCTACTTTCCCTATATACCAACTTTATCACTGACATGTTGACATTACACCTTGGATTGTTGTATTTGGGGATCTTCCTAGCTATGCAAACACTGCTCATATGGTATTAATTATAACCAATTCCATCCATCAAGAAAAAAAAACAACAATGTTTTTAATTTAAACTTATTGATTCCAAACTTTACCTACTGTAATAAGTAGTAAGAATGACAAGTGAGGTAAAACCTCAAATATCAGAGTTTTGTGTTATCTTGCCCTTACAGTTCAGTGACACACCACCCCCTCAGTCTTCTCAGATCAGTAGTATGACAAGACCAAGTGGCATCAGATTTGGGTTCCAGCCTAGATAGTACACCCTGCTGCTCATCAACTAAAAGTTCCAAGCAACACTTTGTGAAATAAGGGCTTGAGCTGGCTCATAGCCAAGATCTCTTTCACATCAGAATTCTATGACCCACTTAATAAACTTCAAGGCTCCAAAACATCTTATTTCCCTTTATAATATGTCATAATAAGTTGAAGTTTCAGTGGCAGGAACGACAGGCATTTGAATGAGGAGAATATCTTTGCATAAAATTTCAAACAGTAGCTGCTGCAAAGGTCAGGCCTCCACCTCGTGCAGAATTAGTAATTAATGGCACATTGACTCACTGTATTACCTTACTGCATTCACTTCTCTGGATAATTTCTTCATGTTAGCCTAAATTATGAGCAGACAGCACACAGGAATTGGGGGTAAAGGGGGAGCAGCAGAATAGCTAGCTTGCATTTCTTGTCATCCTCTGCCCTAGCTCCTGCTATATTTATTTGCTAGCCTACTTTACTCCCTCAGGATGGACTAACAGTACAACCACTCCCAGGCGAGTTACTGTTGTAAATAGCATGATCAGGATAGCTTTGATGAAAAGCTGACATTTAAACAAAAACGGGGAAAAGGGGATGAGGCAGGTGGATACCCAGGAAAGAGTATTACCATCACAAGCAATTGGAAAGGACCGTAAGATTCACAACCTAAGGTGCATGCTCATTCCACAGATGAGAAAATAGAAGCTTAGGAAAGCTGAACACTCTGCCAAAGTCACATAGCTACCATGTGACATGGCCAGGGTCTGAAGTCAGGTAAAATGCCATGCCCAGGTTATGGGGTGGGCCTGGATCTGATATTTCAGAATGTGTTCTGGGAATCCTGATGTATAACCCTGATTTGAAAGTTCTTGCCTATATTACAGTGTCTCATGAAAACCTACCTCCCTTCGGCTCCATGATAGTTGTCCATTCTAACACTAATCACAGTGTTCTGTGAGCCTCTTTGTACATGGAACCAGTGTGGAAAGGAAGATAGCTGTACTCTAACAAGCAGCTATGTGGGCTGTGGTGTGAGAGCCTCACCCAGATTTAAGGATGTTCTGACAGTTTCCTTTCTAATAGCAATAGCTATACCTCTGCCCAGTCCTCATTTTCCTATTTTACTCACACCTCTCTGTCAGGCTCCCCAGGATCCAATATAAATAAAAGAATGAGCAAGGACACAGAAGAACAATACTCTCTGCTGTCTGCTCTGGGTTTTTAATAGGGCACCCCTACCCTTGCTATAATTACAAAGTAAAGGGCTACATTGTGTTGTAATTTTATTTTGTTCTGTAACTGGGTTATTCAGGCACTAACCAGATGTGTCAACCTAGGCACCTGCTCTTCCTCACCATAAGCAATTCTCCCAATATATTTAGTCACCCACCCCACTCCCCTCAATTAGAGCAGCCACAAGAGGTTTAGGCTTCCTGGAGATAAATATGGGAATTAGTGCTCTAGCTATAAATTTCAACTCTCAGGACCAGCCAGGAAAAAACCTCTGGAGATGACAATGTTTTAACTAAGGTTAACATTGCTCAGTCCTCTTCCCAGGGGCCACTCTTTAATTCCCATGCCTGTTTTTATTCCCAGCTTCATTCTCTGGTCTGACTTTTCTGTCTCATTGCTCCCTGATTCTAATTTTGCCTAGCCATTACACTAGTTACTTGGCTCACAATCAACTCTGCTTCTTGCTTTGCTTTCTGGGCTGGAAGTACCACTATGAGGACAATTTAGTTCAGCTTCTTTGTGCTTCCATGTTCAGAATCTGCTAACTGGTCCCACAAAACTAGAATTTCAAGCCTCTCTCCCACTCACCTGGCCATGTCCCAGGTTATCTCTCGGGCACTTATGCCACCTATGTCATGAAACAAATTTAAACAGGTAACTTATATAGAATTGAAAAGGGAAGCAATAAAAATAACTAAACAGTTAGAAAATGAAAGAAAAGTACATAATTATTCAATTTGAATAAGGGAAAGTTAAAGAAGACTCAATAATGTTCTTCAACACTAAAAGGAATTTAAAAGTCCTGCTCAAAATGACTTTTTTTTTTCTCTATCTTTAACACAGGGCATTAAAAATAAGCTTAAGAAGAAATTTAGATAGGTAGCGAAAGGAAGTACTTAAGGTATCTTACATTAGAATTATTACCAGTAGAGATAATAATTTTCTTGGCTGGTCTTAAAAACAAATTATAGAATATCAAGATCTGCACTCCAAGCCTGAATTGGCCAGTAACCAGATGTATGACTTTGAGCATGCAACTTTATTAAATTTTTCCTAAAGTTCCTTTTAATTATAATATGTCATGATTGCATAATTTTCATACTTTGAAAAAAATAAAGGCAATTTCAACATGCCATTGTGAGATAAAAGGGAGTAATACTGAACTACATTTATTGTAGAAAGATCTAGACAAACACTGTAATGTCAAGAGTGACATAGGATTATCAAAGTAGTTGTGCAGAATGGTAGAAAAATAAAAAGCATGGTATTAAAAAATGCTGAAGAGAGCCCTGGCTGGTGGCACAGTGGATAAGGTGCAGGCCTGCGAACCCAAAGGGCGCTGGTTCGATTCCCCAGCCAGGGCACATAACCAGGTTGCAGGCCAGGTCTCCAGCCAGGTCTGTAGCTGGAGGCAGGTGAAAGGCAACCATACATTGAAAAAAAAAAATGCTGAAGAGATAAGAAATTTAATTTTTTTTAAAGATTTTTTCCTGGCTGGTGTGGCTCAGTGGATTGAAGGCTGGCCTGAAAACCAAAGAACCATGGGTTCAATTCTGAGTCAGGGCACATGCCTGGATTGTGCGCTGGGTCCCGGTTGGAGGCACACGACATGCAACCACCCATTGATGTTTCTTTCCCTCTTTCTCCCTCCATTCCCCTCTCTCTCTAAAAAAAAAAAAAAAAAAAAAAAAATTATATTAAAACCTTTTAATAAAAAAGATTTCATTTATTATTTTTTAGAGAGAGAGGTAGGGAGAGAGGCAGAGAGGGAAAGAAACATCTATGGATGGCTGCCTTTCACCTGCCTCCAGCTACAGACCTGGCTGGAGACCTGGCTGGAGACCTGGTTACATGCACTGGCTGGGGAATCGAACCAGAGACCTTTGGGTTTGCAGGCTGGCGCCTTATCCACTGTGCCACCAGCCACACAAATTAATTTTTTTAATGATTATTTACACAGAAAAAAAGAAAAAATTCAATAAAGCAGGCTCCAAAACACTTCCCCATCAAAATGGACAACACTATATATTAGATAATTTCTTCCTACTTGAATGATGTCATCATGCTAGGTTTAACTACTTTTAATGACTTGTACATTTCAGTCATCTCTCACTTTCTCCTACATAGAGCAAATCAGCCTCTCAATGGCCTACACTCCATGAGTCATAATTTTTCTGTTTATGATTCAGAAAAATGTCTTCAGTCAGTTTTTCCCAGACTGCTATGGGTTTATTCCAAGAACCAATTTCATCTTCACTGGTTTCCTTCAGGAAACCAGACCAACTTCCTATTATTTTATTTTCCTTACTTTTAGCATACCATAGCCCACATCAAATTAACTGGAAGTGAGAGTGATAGAAGACTTTATTCAGTGCAAAGAGAAGCCAACACAAACAATGCCCGGTCTGGAAGTCATGGGTTCAAAATTAAATACAAAATGTGCTAATATTAGAACCTTCTTTCAAAATAGTTCCAAACCAAATAATTAGAAATGTATTTTATTTAACCTTATTGCAATATTCTGTTATCAGAAAGAAATTTTGTTTAAAAACTACTGTCTATGAATGGAATAAATCCTACAAAGTTAATAAACAGAAATTAATTAGAAAAAACAAAATATGTATTTTCCGTCCTAATACCTAACAAGCTGCTAGGACAACAGGCAGACAACTGAAGCCCAATGCAGAGAGCTTAGGAGCTGTAAAGAACAGGGCAACATCTCCCGAGCAACCTGGTAGTCTGTGGTCACCAGCTGCCATCATGCCAGTCCCTGCCCCACACCCACTCTCTCCATGACTAAGAATCAATCTGACATTAGATCACAGCAGAAATAGTGGCACAGAACATGAGCTTATAAAGGACATCCTGACAGTGGCTCGTGCTCACACTATTCTCCTAAAATACTTGGGAGTACCCAAGAAGTATTTAGTCTCATGGACTCCACATTACGTTACCTAGAAAAAATTTCCGAATGTGAAAAATTTTGGTATAAACATACAAGTGTATTAAATTGCCCTTAGATTCTTTCCATTCCTGTCATTACTGTTTGTAACAGTATGGTTTTAGGCTTTAAAAGCTCACACAGTCATTAACTGGCAGGGAACAGGACTTTACCATGTTAGATTCCAAAGCTGATACGTTAAATGAAGAACGCATTAAGGCACATACAGGTTGGGGAAAAAGTAGGTTTATAGTTGTGAGTATGTGAAACAGAATTTATTTATGTATTACTTAATAATTATTGTATTATTTGTGTTATAACTATAAACCTATTTTTCCCACCCTTATATTATATATGGATAAACAAAGAAATCTGAAACATTTGATCAGTAGTTCTAAAAGTGAAGTCCCCAGTCCAAGAGCTGTATCACCTGGACAGGTCTCAGAAATGGAAGTTCTCAGACCTCACTCTAGACCTAATAAATCATAAGTTCTAGGGAGGTAGGCTTTATCATATTCTCTCTCTTTCTTATACCAGGAAATTTCTAGAAAAGACTCCACTAAATTTCCATTTCCCTCAAAACCCCTTAACTTCTAAACCCTCTGCACTCTGGCTAACTTCTATCATATCACTAAAATGATTTTTTTTTAAGTCACAAAAATCATCTCTAACCTAACTGCCAAAGCCGAAGACTTTTTCCTCATCCTTATTCTCTTAGTCAGTCTTAGATAAGACTACTGACATACCCTCCTGTCTGAAAAGGTCTAATTTTTTTCTTCTATGACACAATTCTACCATCCTACATCTCCATCTTCTACTTTCTGTCATTAATGACTACTCTTGCTCCTTCCACAATATAAATACATGGATGTCCCTAAGGTTCAACCTCCTCTTTTTCTGGCTGCTGCTATAGCATCTCAAGAACTCCCAGAACTGAATGTACATCTCTGTACCCCATATCTCTTTCAAACCTCACAATATATTGTAAACTACTTTGTAACCTCCTTCACCTGAATATCCTTCCAGTACTGCCAATGCAACATATCCAGGAGGGAACTTGTCATTTCCTCTACCTGGTTACAATAGCTCTTCCTTGAATGCCTGGCTCCCTCGGCATTGAAGTATCACTTTCCCTCTTGCCTGGCTACCCACATCTTACCAGCTGGGGAACCAGCTCTACCAAGTATTCTGTTTCACCCTCATCATTCCCAATTTTAATGTCACCATCTTCATCTAACAGCTTCCTATGTCTTCTGAAGCACTACCTCAAGACTCTTACCTATAAAATTCATCTCTAAATCTATTTTTCTTTGTTTAAGAAACATGTGAAAGCTGCCCAAATGCAACCCAACTTC
Organism: Noctilio leporinus; assembly: GCA_004026585.1. Taxonomy (NCBI): domain Eukaryota; kingdom Metazoa; phylum Chordata; class Mammalia; order Chiroptera; family Noctilionidae; genus Noctilio; species Noctilio leporinus. Next base: position 57,305 of record PVIW01006963.1, on the reverse strand, counting down.
CTGCCTAGCCTTACTTCACATTTCTCAACAAACTTTTTGCTCAGCTAATCTAAAATGCCCATTACATTACAAGCATGCCCCAAGTTTTCCCATTTTCCAATTCTTGGCATTATATTATTACATCCATTTTAACTACCATTTCCCACTAACTTTGGCTATGAATTTCCTTCCTAAACCTCCTCAACAACATGCATAATTCCCTCAAACTGAAGTTTTCTTCCAACCTGCTCTGAAGATCCAGGTATTAGCAGCAGTTTCTGTCCCTTGCCACACACCATCCCCATGAAAGTCGAAACCCTCAAAACAGAAATGTGTTTTACACATCTTTGTGTCCTCCACTCTACTGGGCATGCAAACAAATATTTTTTGAAGGGCTAAATGACCTTATAAGCAAAAACTTCAATTAAGTACCACTGGTGCCAATTAATCAGCCTTTAAGAGCAGGCGAAACACAACGAAAACAGATAAACTTCACATACATATACCAACTTAGAAGGAATCAACTCAACCTCCTATGCTTTCTATGTTTAAAGTACAACCACCTTAGAAGGATAGCCAGATACTACTATACTCACTTCAAGGTAAGAAAAGTATTTCAGACTTTTTGAACTATAAGTACACTTTGGTGGAAGGGAAGGTTTTCTATAAATAAATCTTTATATAATTTCCTGCATCTCTCACCATGCCAGTTTATAGCTTTTAGAGGTGATAAACTATCTACAATCCCAAAGGAAACAACTTAATCTTAAGGAAATTAAACAACAGTGCATTCATTCCAAAACATTTCTATTTTGTCTGGAAGATACTCCATAGTTGGTCAGGAAGGCGAAGCAGCTAGATAAATTATAATGTGGAAGATGGACTGTTTACTTCACTTAGGGATAAATAAAGTCTTCTTCCTATACTGATAAGAGTCACTGCTTCTCTATAGGACAGAGGGATGATAATCTCTCAAGGTATGGTGTTCATGACACCCTATCAAAATGGGAAAATACTTTTAGAATCATTTAGAAAAACAGCTCTGCTCTAACCTTGATATTTTTCACAGCTCAAAGTTTAAGCTTGAATACAGAACAGAATCATCAGAAATTAAGTTATTTTTTTCCTGGGGCATTACAGACGAGGTGTTTTAATTGACTGATACATAGCCATCCTTCAAAGTTAGTATTTTAGCAAACAATAATAAGGTTTAAGTCAACTTTTAAACTGAATATCAATTACAAAACTTAGCTTTTAATTATGTTCCTCTATGTCCTATACCTGGTTTCATTTGATCCAATTTATAATTTCTCCCTTAAAATATCAGAGACAGAAAATAGGCATTATGCCTAAAGTTGGGATATAGAGTAATATCAAATAAATAACAAATCACCTTCAATACCTTCTTAAATAATATTGCTAAATTCATTTATCAAACTTAGAGACTTTCTGGGCTGTTTTAGAGTTCATTTGCTTTTATTTCAGAGCTCTATTAACTAACCTGACTGAATAATTACCTAAATAGATATAATATTAATCCTGGTTTCAGATTTCACTCAAGTAAGCAGTAGAATTCAGCAACAAAAACTTTAATTAAACAAATTGCTAGAACCATGAGGATGGGCTTCTCAAGTTTACCAAAATAGGTTCCAGAATTAAAAACAAAGAAACTAAAGAGAGGTAGACAGACTACAAAGAATCTGAATAAAGAGAAAGAAATCATACTGAAGTGATAAAGAGGTTAACAAGTTTTTCTTGCAGCCCTGGCTGGTAGCACAGTGGATAAGGCATTGGCCTATGAACCCAAAGGTTGCTAGTTCAATTCCCCAGCCACGGCACATAACCAGGTTGCAAGTCAGGTCTCCAGCCAGGTCTGTGGCTGGAGGCAAGTGAAAGGCAACCATACATTGATGTTTCTCTCCCTCTCTCTGGAAATAATAAATAAAATTTAAAAAAAAAAAAGAAAAGAAAAGAAAGGTTTTCTTGCAATGATTTTTACTACTTATAATAAAAAAGTAAATTCCATTAATTTTAACCTATTATTAAGACCCATAAAATTTATTATTCTCAGCCAGTGACACAACCACCACCAAAACTTAATATTAAAATATGTTTTATTGAATTACATTTAACAAACACTTGTTTTTATTTTATTGATTATGCTATTACAGTTGTCCCAATTTTCCCCCATTCATCCAGCATCCCCCCCTGCCTTCAGTGATCCCACTCCTTTGTTCATGTCCAAAGGCCATGCATACAAGTTCTTTGAAAACTCAACTTATTATATTTGCTCATAACATCCCCTACCTATTGTATATCTATCAATTTGTACTTCTTAATCCCTTCACCTTTTCCCCCATTTCCCCAGAAATGGGAGGCCAACTGCCACTATCCCAATGTTCTCTGTATCTATGATCCTGCTTCTGTTCTGCTTGTTTAATTTACATTTTAGATTCAATTGTTTAATGTTATGTATTCTTGCCATTTTAATATTCATAGTTTTGATCTTCTTCTTCTTCTTAAAAAAGTTCCTTTAACATTTCATATAATAAGGGTTTGGTGATGATGAACTCCTTTAGCTTTACCTTATCTGGGAAGCACTTTATCTGCCTTCCATTCTAAATGATAGTTTTGCTGGATAGAGTAATCTTGGTTGCAGCTTGCTTTTGATCACTTTGAATAGTTCTTGCCAGTTCCTTCTTGCCTGCAAAATTTCTTTCAAGAAATCAGATGAGAATCTTATGGTAACTCCTTTGTAGGTAATCATCTGCTTTTCTTTAGCTGCTTTTAAGATTCTCTATTTTTAACTTTTGGCATTTTAATTTTAAAAGCTTTGGTGTGGTCCTCTTTGCATCCATCTTATTTGGGACTCTCTGTGCTTGCTGGACTTATATGGCTATTTCACTCACCAAGTTAGAGAAGTTTTCTTTCGATATTTTTTTCAAATAACTTTCCAATTTCTTGTTCTTTCTCTTTTCATTCTGGGACCCCTATGATACCAATGTTGGAATGCTTAAAGTTATTCCAGTGGTCCCTTACACTATCCTTAACTTTTTAGATTCTTTTTTCTTCTTGCTATACTGATTGGATGCCTTTTCCTTCCTTGTGTTCCAAATCATTGATTTGATTCTTGGCTTCATCCACTCTGCTATTGATTCCCTGAAAATTGTCCTTTATTTTAATTAATGTCTTACTCATTTCTGATTAGATCATTTTTAGGCTGTTGAAATACCCACTGAGTTCCTTGAGCATCTTTATTACCAATGTTTTAAGCTCTGCTTCTGATAAGATTGTCTTTCATTTTGTTTACTTCTTTCTCTGGAGTTTTATTCTGTTCTTTTATTTGAGCCATATTTCTTTGTGTCCTCATTTTGGCAGCCTCCCTGTTTGTTTCCATGTACTAGGGGGAGCTACTTTGATCCTGTACCTTGGTAGTGTGGCCTAATATAGTAGGTGTCCAATTACAGCCTCCACTATCTCCCAAGCTGGGTACTTGAGTTGCACTATCCTTGTGAGTTGAGCACTCCCACCTCTTATAGTTGAGTCTTGATTGCTGTCAGGATTGGCTGTGACCAATGAACAGCAACCAGCTCCCTCCCTGGTGTGTGGAGGTGGCGGTGCTCTGATGTGGTCTATAATGGTCCACTAGGTGTGCAGGCTCTGGGATTTCCCAGGTAGCATAGGCCAAGATTACCCACAACCTGTGTTCTATCTACAGCCTGTCTTGGCATAAGCTATAGAGAGAATTGCAGATGGATACTGCTAGTGCCAGTGAGGTATGAAGCTGGGCTCATCTGTTGCTTGTTTGAGCAGATTTAGAATGGTCTGAAGCCTGAGCCTAGCCCAGCCATTCATATGGAAAAGTCAGCTTGGGTGGGTCTGTAAACTGGATGGGGCAGAGCCTTAAGTAACTGTCAGGTAGGGCTAACTGTGTAAGCCAGGTTGATGTAGACTCAGATATGGTGCTGCCACTGGGGTATTGTGTGGAGAAGGGCTCAGAAAAGGAACAAGGGCCGCTGACCACAGTTCTGTCTGGGAGGAAGCTGCCCCCAACTCTTGCTCTGATGCCAGATAATTCACTTGCTCCCTATATGCCACTGGTGCCCTTTGAGGTGCTTCCCCAGTGCTAGAGCCCACAGGGAGTAAGTCTGAGTAAGTCCATGTGTAGGGGATGCCTGAGAATCCTAGTTTCTTCTGCTGACCCAACCCCCACTAGTTTTTATAGCCAGTTATGGGGGCTTATCTTCATGGCACTGAAACCCTGGGCTGGGTGGTCTGATATAGAGCTGGAATCCCTCACTCTCAAACTATCCCTCTGTTTTATATCAACCACACATAGGTTTAGGGCCAGTCTATTCTGCATCTCAACATCTCCAACCTCTACCCCTCCTACCATTGGGGTGAAATGTGATTTCTTTAATTCCTTAGTTGTAAGACTTCCACACAGCTCCATTTTCTACCTATTCTGAGTGACAGTTGTTCTGTAGCTTAGCTGTAATTTTACTGTGGTTGCACAAGGAGGCAAGCCACATTTACCTACACCTCCACCTTGACTGGAAGGAAGCCTCAAAAACACTTCTTTACAAGGTGATTTAAAATGACAGAAAATACATCCAAGTGGGGCTCACAACTACAAGTTCAACCCACATCAAATACTGCTATTTAATGTTAGCACAAGGTTCTATTATATTGTTCAATAATAGAAAATCTACTTTTTAAAACTGTATTAGTATTTCTATTAGGATTCATTAATACGCACACTAATACTGATGATTAAATTTGAAGAGTATGGTTGTATTACTGTATTAAGAAACAACATCAAAAAGTAAAATTCGGAATAACTCAGGAACACAGCCAGGGAAACCATGATAATGAAAATGGCTTACTTTGACATGGCTCTGGGCTCCGAGGTTGTAGATCTCAGTAGGTTTGACTTCATTAATGATCTTCACAAGGCAGGTACTATCAGTGAGATCACCATAGTGCAATTTCATATCTTTAGGATTTAAAAACATAACATTAGATAAAAGAATGCAACATAAGCCCAATTTTTTAAATAATAAAACTGAAATTCATATTCCGAAAGTCCAAAAACCAGACTGGTCCTGGAGCAGCAGTCTTTAAAAACTGAAATAGCAGAAAGACAGTCACATTTGTTGCTCATGTCTCTACAGGATTTGTAAAAACTCAAGTGAATTTTTTTTTAATCACAATATTATGACAGATGTTATACAATTAACGTGTCTCATAGCTCCCAGGTGGTTTTAAAATGTGTTACATAAAAGAGACTCAAAGAAAATCTAACACATTGATAAGAGTGAAGATAGCTATGTTCAGATACTTTTATCTAGGAATTTTTAAGTACTTCATAAACACCAACCCTACAGCCATCCATGAAATGCCTGAAGTAGTGACATAACCGATTAAAGGACAACTAACCTTACTCCAACCCTAAATCTAAGCAGATTCTTACACTGACTTCAACAGGCAATGACACGTGTATATGAGCGATTTGCTAACTTGAGCTCTTCATGATTTTTATACAATATTTATTTATGCCTAAATCCAATGGCAGTACCATTCTGTACTTTACACAAAAATAATATTAACTTTTAAAGAGGATATAACAAATGGCCTAAATATTGTGATGAGAAGCCTTCACTACGGACCAGCTCACCTTCCTATAATATCACTACCTGTACAAGTAATTCAAATCTACAAAATATTCCAGGCTCTGAGGTGAATACAAAATCACTTATGGTTTACAAGCTGACTGGATCATCTCTGCTGGCTGGAAAAACTAGATGAGTAAAGGAGGATAAACTTTCAAGTTAAGAAATAGTGTGTCCTAGTCCTAGTTCTGTCTTTTATATGGTGTGTGGCCCTGACAAACTCACAACCTTTCTCTTCCTCCATCTCCTCATCCATAAAATGGTCTCATTCAAAATCTCGGGAGATGCTAGAAAGATCAAATGAGAAAACATAGTGACTGTATTATGTAAACTTTTAAAGCTACATATAGGCAATCTCATTTTAAAAAGTAACAAGTAACTGTAAATACAGACAGTGATCTTCACAGAAATTAAATATAGTATTTACTGCCATTTGGCTTGGGACTTATCTTCACAAATTATTTTTTAAATTAAATTACTGTACAAAAATTGCTTAACTTAACTAATTTAGACCAAATTTCAAAAGCAAATGAGTATTCTGTAAATATGGAGATGATCTTACTCTGGTGGATAGGAACAACCAGAAGAAGGGTGAGCAAAGGAATGTTTACTCTTAAGAATGGGGTGTGCTAGCCAATAACAGCTTAATCAATATGACACTGTGGCCTATGAGCAGCAAGCAATGAAGAGTTTTCAAAGCATGCAAATAGCATTCAATACAGGTAATCCATGTGTAAATAATTGCAACTTGATGGGCTTTGAAAAAAAGAACAATGTTGAAAATATTTTATAATACATGAAGTTATAGAAAGAGATTTTAGGAAAAGAAAATTACTGTATTGAAGAACCATGGACATGGACAACATGTGGGATTGACTTTGTCGGGGAGTGGGTGCATGGGGAAGAAGACAGAGGGGAGCAAAAAGGGGATGGATGTAATACAACAACAATAAAATTAAATTAAAAAAGAAAGAAAATTACTTACTTCCTTCAATATGAGTCTGAGGGTTCTTATACAGATGCTCAATTCGACCAGTATTGAATGAACTAGATCTCCGTACAATTCCATGAACCTGCATTGTTAAATGTGGAAAGTTAAGAATAAACTATAAATGTACGATGAAGTTTAAATAAGCAACTCAGAAGTTCTTTTGCTAATGTTTAACTTTATAAAAATTACATAACTATTGTTTACAAAAATTATTTTTAAATTACTAAAAAGTTCCATTGCTTATTCTCCCCAACCAATGCTCTTCAGCCACCAGCACCCTACCTCCATTTTTCATCAGTGTTTTTACTGCCAATCTCAACAAAAGTCATTAGATAATTATGTGACTTCACAGTAAGTGCTTAGTTTTAGATACCCAAATGTCTCCTTTTCCAAGCACACACATACAGCCCTACTGTTGACAAAAATATCTCTTAAAATTGAAACTGAAGACAGACCATGTGAGCCCATATCAGTAACACAGCCTGGCAACCTCTTTAACACAGAACATAAGGCCAAAAGGCTCTGATGCCACCACTTCTTTCCAGTGCCCTTAGACTTTTGTATTTTACACCTTTTATTATTTGTTTGTTTGTACACACACATATCTATGTCTAGGAGAGGGCAGTTGCTGTTATGTAGCTGCGTGGAAAAGTAAGAAAGCTAAACAGCATGGGTTGGGGATAAGACTTATCTACTACTAAAAACATGAAGATAACCCAGAGAGGATTTAAAAAAAAAAAATTATCTTTTAATAATCATGTTAAGTGTGAGGGAAAAACTAAGTCAATAGAACAAGAATGTATACCTGCCTAATACAGAAGAAAAGACTATTTGTGTCTGATACATAAGATCAATTATTCAAGACCTGGCACCACTTCCTTCTTGTGTCAAGTTTGGTCCCTTTGTCTTGCCAATGTAAATACCAGCTTATGTCACCAGCTGCCCAAGTTTCAGTTCCACTGGTGGCAGATTTAATCCTTCACTTATTTTAGACGTGTTCTTTCAAATGTCGAATAGTCTCATTTGTAGCTGAATACACTCCTATATTTTAGCTCAATGGTTTTCTGTCTATTCCAAACAAAAATAAATTCTTGGCATGACTCAAATATTCCAAATGCAGTGGGAAATAAGTACATAAGATTTTTTTTCAAGTAGAAAGAAACCCATCATCATTTTATATGGCATGCATGAGAAAGTGAAGTCTGCAAAAGGCTACAACACACCCACAATTAATAATTCTGTTGATTAGTTGTTTTGTAGTCAAAAAAGAAAAGCATTCATTCACTCTTTTTTCCAAAAGAACTAAAACAAAGAAAACTTGGTAAACATGGAAACATTTTAAGAAGGGAACATCACAAGCTGGTTGATGTTTTAGGAGGTAAAATCTAGGAAACATTAAATTGAGATTTGGGTATACATAGCAATTTCTTAATGTGATGGAAAATAACACATTAAACTTAGGATTTATTCTACACTTCATAGTCTCCAAGTTTTCAAATTGTTACCTAATGATAAAGTTGACCGGCTCTACAAACTTAATATTATTTAAAAATAATAATAAATTCACATATACTGATGCATAGCAAAGTTAGTATTTATGGCCAAAGTTATTTCTGAAATACAGATTTTTCAGTCTTATTTCATTGGATAAAGAATGATTTATACATTCTAAAGAGATCACTTAACTTTGGTGATGAAAAACTAAAAATATGGCTCAGTCTATTTTTCTTTTGTTTAATTCTTGGTAAGTCAGGTATTACAACTCAAAACAAAGAGAGATGCCACATATATACTATCTAAAAACATATCAGGATCTAGTAAAAAATTAAGTATTGATAGATTCAGTATGAAAATCAGAGAGCCACAAAAAGTCATAGCATAAAAATAACACAAGTGTGACAATAAAGCACTAAGCACAAGGTTCTTTTTTTTTTTTTTTCTTTTTTTTTCTTTAATACCAAATGATGTGTTTTAATTTTCCCTCACTACCAAATTTTGGTACATATGTACAGGGAAAGAAAGACCCGCCAAGTACCTAATTCACAACATCAAGTATTGTTCTAAGAACTTATGAAAGCTAAGTCTGTCTGCTTCTGAGACAGGTGAAATATAAACTTTAAGACAAGCCAAAATGGGTGCAAACTGGATAATCTAGTTAAGAATTTGAGATTAGTGGCTTTTTCTTCACAGAAGGGACTTAAGTAGGGTTTTCTTGTTTGTTTTTGTAAGGATTTGGGGCAAAGAGATAAGAAGTTAGAAAACCAAAGTGAAAAGATAAATGAGCTGAATGCAACTACATATAAACTTAATAAAAATCATCATTAAATTACAGTAGTTCCAAAACAAAACATAATTCTGAAAAACTGAGACCTTAAACAGAAGTGAATATTTTGACAAATAAATTTCAGGTACAATTTAACAACTAAGCAATGAATAGGAAAATTTCAAGTTCTCTCAGTGTCAAAGCAAGGTTGGTTTTACTTCAAAACGTAGATTCAAATTAGGCAGTACTTGAAGAAATCTTCCCTCCTTCTCTCCCTCCTTCCTCCTTCCCTGCTCCATTCCCTCCTCCCTCCCTCCCTCCTCTCCTCCTTTCCTCTCTGGTTCTCCCTTCTTCCATCCAAAAAAAAAAAAAAAATCCATTTCTTTATGTTTACTTATTTAATATAGTCAACAAAATAGAGAAATTTTAGCACTAAATTTCAAATTCTTTAGTGTCTAGACTTTTCCTGGAGATAAGGATACTTTCAGAGATGTTTAACACCACTTGCTTCTTTATTTTTGAAAAGTATAGATTATGTAGGTAACATCAATAGCTAACATGTATGTGTCAGTGATCATGTGCTCACTGTTCTCTACATATATTATACCACTTAATCTTCACAATACCCATCCTACTACTCCCATTCTACAGATGAGGATGCTGCCAGCGACTATCTTCTCCAATTTCTTTCTTCAATATCTTATAATTTTCCTAGTACAGATCTTTTTCCTCCATGTTTAAATTTAGTCCTTTGCAAATAAGATGGTTTTTCTTAGTTTCCCTTCCTGATAGTTCATTATTGGTACATAAAAATGCAACCAATTTCTAGATATTTCTTTGTATCCTGCAACTCTACTTAATTCCTTTATCAGTTCTAATAGTTTTTTGTAGAATCTTCATAGTTCTCTATATGAAGTATCATGTCATTAGCAAATAATGACAGTTTTACTTTTCTTTCCTTCCAATTTAGGTGTCTTTTTGTTCCTTTTTCTTATCTGACTGCTGTTGTTAGGACTTCCAACATTATGTTGAAGAATAGTGGTAAAAGTGAATATCCCTGTCTTGTTCCTAATATTATGAAAATGCTTTTAGCTTTTTCCCATTGAGCATGTTAGCTGTAGGTTTCACCATATATGACCTTTATTACAGTGAGGTTTCCTCTATTCCCAATCTGCTGTGAGATATTATCATAAATGGGGGCTAGATTTTTGTTAAGTGCTTTTCTGCATCTATTGATACAATTATATGATTTTCATCCTCCACTGTGCTTATATGGTGTATCTTATTAACTGATTTGAGGATATTATGCCAACCTTCCATCCTAAGAATAAATCCCACTTAACTGTGGTGCATGATCTTTTTAATGTATTACTGAATTCAGTTTGATAATATTTTGTTGAGGATTCCTGCATCTCTTATCAGGGCCATTTGCCTATAATTTTCTTTCTTTGTGGTGTATTTATCTGGTGTTGGAATTAGATATAATACTGGCCTCATAAAATGAGCTTGGGAGTCTTCACTGCTGGTGAATTTTTTGGAATAGTTTGAGGATTAGTGTTAGTTCTTCCCTGAACATTTGGTAAAATTTAGCTGTGAAGCCATCTGACCCAGGACTTTTTTTGTTGTTGTTGTTGGAAGTTTTTTGATTACTACTTCAATTTCATTAATTGTAATTAGTCTATTCAGATTTTTTGTTTCTTCTTGATTTGGTTTTAGAAAATTGCATGCTTATGCCCTGGCTGGTGGCCCAGTGGATAAGGCACTGGCCTGAGAATCTAGAGGTCGCTGGTTTGATTCCCCAGCCAGAGCACATGATGAGGTTGCAGGCCAGGTCTCCGGCCAGGTTGGTAGCTGGAGGCATGTGAAAGGTAACCATACATTGATGTCTCTCTCCTTCTCTGCCTCCATTCCTTCCCCTCTCTCTAAAAATAATAAATAAAATCTTAAAAAATAAAAAAGAAAGAAAGAAAGAAAATTGCATGCTTGTAAGGAATTTATCCTTTTCTTCCAAATTACACAATTTGTTGGCATACAGTTAGTTGTTAGTAATGTCTTCTTATAATCTTTTGTACTCCTTTGGTGTCAGTTACTTGTTTTTCATTTTTGGTTTTATTAGTTTGGGTTCTTTTTTCTTGATAAGTCTAGTTAAGGGTTCATCAATCTTGTTTATTTTTTCAAAGAACTAACTCTTAGTTTCATTGATCTTTTGTATTATTTTTCAGACTCTGTTTCCTATTTCTACTCACTTTGGGCTTTGTTTGTTGTTCTTTTTCTAGTTCCTTTAAGTGTAAAGTTAGATTGAGAATTTTTTATTTCCTGATGTCCTGTAATGCTATGAATTTCCCTCTTAAGACTGCTTTCACTGTGCTCATAGATTTTAGGTTATTTGTTTTAATTTTCATTTGTATCAAGGTATCTTCTGATTTTTTCCTTGTCCTTGTTGTTAACCCTTACATTGTTTAGTAACATGTTATTTTGTCTCCATGTGTGTTTTCCAGGGTTTTCTTCCCTCTTAATTGATTTCTAGTTTCATACCATTGTAGTTAGAGAAGATGCTTGATAATGATTTCAATCTTCTTACATTTATTGAGACTTCCTTCATGTGATCCATCCTAGAAAATGTGTCTAGTGCTCTTGAAAAGAATGTATATTCTGTCACTTTGGGGTGAATGCTCAAAAAATTAAATCAATCTGATCTGGTGTATCGTTTAAGGCCATTACTTCCTTGTTAGTTTTCTGTCTGGAAAATCTAGTCATTGATGTCAATGAGGTATTGAAATCCCCTCAACTGTTATCGCTACAACTGTTATCACTGTCAATCTCTTCCCTTTATGGCCATCAAAATTGTTTTATATATTTAGATGTTCCTATGTTGGATGAATAAATGTTTACAAGGGTTATAATCCTGTTGTTGGATTAATCCTTCAATCTTTATGTAGTACCCTTTATGTCTTTTATTGTACCCTTTGTTTTAAAGTCTATTTTGCCTGGTACAAGTACATTTACCTCAGCTTTTCTGTTGTTGCTGTTACCATTTGCATGAAATATCTTTTTACATGCTTTGCTTTCATTCTGAGGTGGGTCTCTTGTAGACAGCATATATATGGACCTTGTTTTTATATCCATTCCAATACCCAGTATCTTTTGATTAGAACCTTTAGCCATTTACATATAATTATTACTAGGTGTAGTTAATGCCATTTTGTTCTTTTTAACTACGTTTATTTTTTCTTTGTCCTTTTAAAAAAGTAAATATACAACATTGTAAAGGGTAATTTTATATGAAACCTGACAATTCTTACTTTTCCTCATCATGAATGATATCTACAGATATTCTATAAATAATGAAGTAGGATTAGATCTGTCTCTTTATGTTCTCTTTAACTTTTAATCTTGAGCAAAATTCAAGAAACAAGCAACAGTAAAATTGTAACTTTAGCCCTTTATATAGAGTCTCTTCTCAATAAGAACTGGACCAGGGATGAAGCATTCCTTCAGTTTTTCCTATTAAAATAGTTAATTCAAAACATGATCAGATATGAAGATTTTAGGAGCCACATTAGATGACCATGCCCCAAAGCTTCAGGAATCTAATGTGTGAAGTCAAGCAAAGTATTTAACATTGACAGATAAGTCTATTAATATATGGCATTCCCTTTCAAGTCACTCATCAATGTCTATTTTTGCTTTAAAATTAGTCAAGCTTTTTATACCTTTGCATTGTTTTCTTGACTAAAAAAGCAAAACAAAACTAAAAAAAAGTAATGGAATGTATCTAATTGTCCAATCTTAACTCTCTTATACAGTTTGTTCTTGCCCATTCAGCCCCATCATTACCCCCAGCCATCTGTCTCCTCTTTGACTTGCCTACCTCCAGCTGATGGTTGCTCTCCCTTCATAACAATGGAAGGTCTTGCTATGCTAGCCAATTAAAGTCTGCCCCCTTCTTTTCTAGGAAGAATTCAGCCTCAGCATTAAGTCTATTCATAGAAGTTGTAGTGACATTCCTTATACAAAGACTAGATTCAAAATAATATAAGAACTCAGAGAAGCAAGTCACCATAAATTATTGGGTTGGCCTGAAAGTCTGTATAGCTTTTTTCTGTAAAATAAAAAGACATATTTTTTTTTTCATTTTCACCAGTAACTTTATTGATTTGGATATTTTGAGTACATTGACTATCTCCTGCATGGCATAACAATGATTGTTCTCAATTAGTGTCTAGATTTGATTGCTATCAATTTCAACTGGGCTATCTGACCATGGAGCATGATCCAGTGAGAAATCTCTAGCATAAAACTTTGCAAACCACTTTTGACACATTCAATTAATCATAGTACCTTCTTCTGCACAAATCTTCAGTTGTGTTTCAGTTGCCCTTTTCCTTTACTGAAATGATAAACCATAATAAAGAGAAAATGTTGCATACTTTTCCATTTTCAATATTTAAATAGCTAGATGAAAATTCTTCCATTTTGATAAGTATGTTTTAAATGCACACTGATATGACAGCTGTCACCATACAATCTAACAAAATTGTTTCAAATAAAGTTAAAGGAGACTAAGTGCATACCAGAGCCACCTTACAGGAAAAAATAAAATAAAACTGAACGGGGCTTTTTGGCCAACCCAGTTACTTATTGTTAAATTATTTCATTTGTATCTTTAGTTTCAGTGGTTCTCAAACTGTAGTACTCAGGAGGACAGCATCAGCAACAACTAGAGCTTAGTAGAAAGGCAGATTCCAGACCTCTGAGTCACCCATCTGTGTTATAATGGGCTCTGGGAGATTATGATGCACAATAAAGATTGAGACCCTGCTGAATTAGAAGTCTATGCTCATCCAAAATTGCTGATATTGACTCTGTCAATTTAGGTGCGGACAGGTATATCCCCTTCTAATGCTTCTACATGCTATTTACCCTATTATTTTGCTTATGGTCTTGAGTGACCAGGGAATGCTGGCTGATACTTATGGGAACTCTCCAATGCAGCCCCTGTGAAAAATCATGCTCCTGTTGATCTAAGAACAGAACGACAAAACCTGTGCTATCCATCAGATTCCTCTTAACTGCTTACCCTCCAATTTTATTAATCTCTTAAAACTGAAGATAGAATTCTACTAAAATTAAGAGTAAAAATGGAGGTTCTGGGAAGATGGCAGAGGAGTAAATGGAACTGTACCAATCTCCTCCCAGGTTGCATCTGGAATTACTTTTTTGGAGAAAAAGTCAGCTGGAATTACCAACAGAACACCATCTTAAAAGAAGTCCTATAACCACAGACAGAGCAGAAAAGGATGCTTCATCACAACATTACTGGTAGGAATCATGGAAACGAGAGGAGGCTGGCTGGGCCTGCACTGGAGGCAGCAGCTGAAGGGATGGAGCTGGGGGCTCCACCTGAGAAGGGTGGGATCTGGTCCTCCAGCTGGGTGTCCCAGCTACAGCAATACCACGGAGAACAGAGCAGCATCCAGCTGAGAAGGGCAGAAAGCCATGGAGTTTGCTGGCCTGAGAGAGCACTGGAGACACAGAACTACTAGGGTGACCACAGCAACAATACATTGGCACCCACCTACCCTGGGCTCCAGTAGTGGGAGGGCAGAGAGGACTGGAGACTCATGGGGAGAGTTTGCAGCAGTTGCTTGGAGGAGAAAATTGGGGAGGCAGCTGTGGGGATCCAGGTGCTGACTAATTGCCCACACTTCCTGAGGACTGCTCTGTGCCAAGCAGCTTCCTAGGAGGGTTCTCATAGCCCCACCCACTGGAAGCAATCTGCACCGCCCAGCGGTGCCTGAGCCTGTCTCATGATCACAATTCTCTGATTTACATCCAAACAAATCTCTCCCTCCCTGCCATGTCTGAACACAGATACAACAGCAGCACCTGAAGAGGTATTTCACACCCAGCAGTGCCTGGGCCTGGTGGCTGATTACAGGCTCTCTGACGTATAGTTGGATCAGAGAGCCCCATACAGTGGCGTGCAAGCCTGGTGACTAATCCTGGATTCACTGCATTAGAACTGAGTCAGTCCTTCTCTCTCAGCAGAGCCCAGGCCTGGCGGCTGATTACAAATCCTCTGACCTACATCTGGGTCAGACAGTCAGCCCTACATAGTGGCAACTTAGCCTGGTGGCTGATCGTGGATTCAATGGTTCACAACTGAGTTAGTTTGTCCCACCCACTAGCCTCTCGGCCTGGCAGCTGATCACAGATTCATTGGATTACAATTGTACCTTGCTGTTTAGCCCAGCAGCTCCTAAGGCTAGCGGCTGAACCCAGACTCATTGGAATACAATTGGATCTTGCTGCCTAGCCCAGTCGCACCTGAGCCTGGCAGATGATCACAGATTCATTAATTTACATCTGATTCTGTGCCACTGGGCTGTACCTGAGCTAGTGGCTGATCCATTGGATTACAATTGAACCTCTATGTCTAGCCCAGAGGGCCTGAGTTTAGTAGCTTATTTATTGATTTACAACTCAATCAGTCTGTTACCCCAAGCTGCATCCTAGCCTGGTGGTGAATCACAGCCCAATAGAATTACAACTAAATCGGTCCTTCCAGTTTAGCAGTTCCTTAGCCTGGGAGATGATCACAGTCTGATTGGATTACAACAAAACCTAAAAATGGGGACAAAAAGAAACAGTCCATCACCAAAAGGAAAAAAGGAATCCCCAGAAAGATCACTAAATGAAACAGAGGCAAGCAAACTATCAGATATGGAATTCAAAATAATGATGATAGAGAAGCTCAATTACATTATCAACTCAAAGAAAATTACAAACAACTCCAGGGGAACTACAAATAACTCCAGGGGAACAACAAGGAACTTAATCAGAACTACACCAGCATTAAAAAGGACATAGAAACTATCAGTCAGAGCCAAGAGGAAATGATGAATACAATTTCTGAAGTGAGAATACAGTAGAAGGAATCATTAGAAGGCTAGGGGAAGCAAAGGATTGAAATCAGTGAGCTGGAGGACAATGTAGAAAAATACTCCAAGACAGTGGAACACAATGAAAAAAGGCTGAACAAGAATGAAGAAGTTTTAAGAGAGCTGCAGGACAACATGAAACGCAGTAATATCCATATCATAGGGATATCAGAATGAGAAGAGAAACAAGGAATGGAAAACCTGTTCAAAAAAGTCATGAGAGAAAACTTCCCTAACATACTGAGTGAAAACGTTACTCAAATTTAGGACGCACGGAGGGTCCCAATGAGGATGAATACAAACAGACCCACTCCAGGACACATTATAATGAAAATGGCAGATTTCAAAGATAAAGAGAGAATCCTAAAAGCATCAAGCAAGAAACAGCAAATAACATATAATGGGGCTCCAATAAGGCTATTAAAAGATTATTCAACAGAAACAATATAAGCCAGAAAGGAATGGCAAAAAATATTCCAAGTAATGGAAAACAAAGGCCTGCAACCAAGAATACTCTACCCAACAATGTTCTCATTCAAAATGGAAGGAGAAATAGGAGTTTTCCAGACAAAAGAAGACTAAAAGAATACATCTCTACCAAACCAGCACTGCAAGAAATGCTAAAGGGTCTGCTTTAGAAAGATGATGAAACAGTGACAGGCAGAGAGAAACACATGGACAAAGGGGAAAAATGGCAATAAGTATCAATCAATAACAACCTTAAATGTAAATAGATTAAATGTGCCCATCAAAAACACATAGGGTAGCCGAATGGATAAGAAAACAAGACCCACATATGTGCTGTCTTCAAGAGACCCACCTCAGAACAAAAGATTGACACAGACTGAAAGTGAAGGGATGGAAAAATATATATCAAGCAAATGGATATGAAAAAAAGGCTGGGATAGCAATACTTATTTCACACAAAATAGATTTTACAATGAAGGCCATAAAAAGAGACAAATAAGGACATTTCATAATACTAAAGAGAAAAATCCATCAAGAAGATATAACTCTGGTAAACATATATGCACCTAATGTAGGAGCTCCGAAATATATGAGGAAAATCTGGAGAACCTCAAGAAGAATATAGACAACAACACACTAATAATAAGGGATTTTAACACCGCACTATCAACAATGGACAGATCTTCTAAACAAAAAAACACCAAGGATATTGGTGGAACTCAACAACACTCTAGAGGAAATGGACTTAACTGATATGTACAGAACCTTTCACAACCAAAGAAGCAAAATACACATTTTTTTCAAATGCACATGGAACATTCCCTAAGACAGATCACATGGCAGGTCACAAGACAAGCCTCCACAAATACAGGAAAACTGAAATCATACCAAGCTTTTTCTCAGATCACAATGGCTTGAAACTAGAAACAAATCTCAAGGGAACAAAAACACTCTTAAATCATGGAGACTGAATAACAGGCTTTTAAGTAATGAGTGGGTTAACAATGAGATCAAAGATAAAATCAAAATGTTTCTGGAAATAAATGAGAATGAATACACAACAGCCCAAAACCTATGGGACACAGCAAAGGCAGTCCTCAGAGAAAAATTCATAGGAATACAGGACTACCTGAAAAGGATAGAAGAAGCATCTACAAACAACCTAACCATAAAGCTGCAAGAATTAGAGGAACAACAATAAACAAATCACAAAGCAAGTAGAAGGAAGGAAATCATCAAGATCAGGGCAGAACTAAGTAACTTAGAGACTCAAACTACAATTCAAAGAATCAACAAGTCCAGGAGCTGGTTCTCTGAAAAAAAATAAACAAAATTGACAATCTTTTAACCACTCATCAAAAAAAGAGTGAGAGGACCCAAATAAACAGTATCAGAAATGACAGAGGAGAAATCACAACTGTTATTTCAGAAATGCAAAGGACTGTAAGAAATACTACAAACAACTATATGACAAGAGATATGACAACCTGTGTGGGACACATTTCTGGAAATGTATAATCTACCAAAATTGAATCCAAAAGAAGCAAAAAGCCTAAATAACAACTAGTGAAATTGAAGTCTCCCAAAGCACAAGAGCCTTGGACCAGATGGATACACAAGTGAATTCTACCAAACATTTGGAGAAGAACTAACTCCTATCCTTCTCAACCAATTCCAAAAAATCTAACAAGAGGGAAGACTCCCAAATGCTTTCTATGAGGCCCATATTATTCTAATCCCAAAACCAGGTCAAGACACAACTTAAACAAAAAAAAGAAAACTATAGGCCAATACCTCTGATGAACATAGATGCTAAGATTCTCAACCAAATATTGGCCAACCAGATCCAGCAATACATTCAAAAGATCATACAGCATGATCAAGTGGCTCTCACCCCAGGGATGCAAGGATGATGCAACATTCCCAAATCAATAAATGTAATACACCACATCAACAAAATGAAAGACAAAAACCATATGATCATATCAATAAATGCTTAAAAAGCATTTGATAAAGTACAGCAACCATTTATGGTAAAAATACTCAGCAAAATGGGAACTGAGGGAGCATACCTGAACATCACAACATCATGAAACCTGAAGCCAACATACAATGGGCTAAAACTACAAGCTCTCCCTCTAAGATCAAGAACAAGACAAGGCTGTCCACTTTCTCCACTTCTGTTCAACATCATTTTGGAAGTTCTAGCCATAGTTATCAGACAAGAAAAAGGAATCAGAGGTATTCAGATTGGAAATGCGGAAGTGAAGCTGTCACTACTTGCAGATGATATGATAGTGTATATACAAAACCTGATAGACTCCACCAAAACTTACTTGACCCCAATAAACAAATTTAGCAAAATAGCTGGGTATAAAGTCAATATCCAGAAATCAAAAGCATTTTTGTATACCAATAATGATACATCAGAGACAGAAGCTAGAAAACAAATCCCATTTATCATAGCAACAAGATAAACAAAGTACTTAGGAATCAACTTAACCAAGGAGGTAAGAGATTATACTCAGAAAACTACAGAACACTGAAGAAAGAAATCAAGGAGCATACAAATAAATGGAAGCATATACCATGTTCATGGATGAGAAGAAATAACATAATTAAAATGTCTGTACTACCCAAAGCAATCTATAGATTCAATGCAATCCCAATTAAAACACTAATGACATACTTCACAGAGATAGAAAAAATACTTCAAAAATTTATATGAAGCCAACAATGCCCACAAATAGCCATAGCAATCTTGAGAAAAAAGAACATGGTAGGAGGAATCACAATACCGGACATCAAACTATATTACAAGGCTACTAAAACCAAAACAGTCTCGTACTGGCATAAGAATAGACATATAAATCACTGTAACAGAATAGAAAGCCCGGAATAAAAAACTCAGTACTCTATGGTCAATTCATATTCAACAAAGGGGGAAGCAACATAAAATGGAGGAAAAACAGTCTCTTCAACAAGTGGTGTTGGGAGAATTGGACAGCAACATGCAAAAAATAAAACTAGACCCCAACTTACACCAGACACCAGAGAAAACTCAAGATGGATAAAGGACTTAAACATAAGCCATGCCACCATAGAGGTCCTGGAGAAAAATATAGGCAGTAACATCTGATATCCTACACAGAAATATGTTTACTGATACCTCTCCAAGGGCAAAGGAAATAAAAACAAATAAACAAATGGGACTATATCAAACTGAAAATTTTCTATTCAGCTAAAGAAAACACCAGCAAAATTATAAGGGAACCTACTGTATGTGGAAACATATTTGTCAATGATACCTCAGACAAGGGTTTGATATCCAAAATATATAAGGAACTTATGAGACTCAACACCAGGGAGACAGACAGCCCAATTTAAAAATGGGCAAAGGCCTGAACAGATAACTCTCTGAGGAAGACATACAAAGGCCCAAAGACATATGAAACAATGCTCAACATCACTAGCCATCAGAGAGATGCCAATTAAAACCACAAAAAGATATCACCTCACACCTGTCAGAATGATCAACAAATCAACAAATAACAAGTGTTGGTGAGGATGTGGGGAAAAGGGAACCCTGGTGCACTGTTGGTGGGAATGCAGGCTGGTGTAGCCATTATGGAAAACAGTATGGAGTTTCCTTAGAAAACTAAAAATGGAACTGCCTTTTGATCCAGCAATTCCACTACCAGGACTATACCTGAAGAACCCTGAAACACCAATTCATAAGAACCTATGCACCCCTATGTTCATAGCAGGATGTGATGGATCAAATGGGTCAAAAGTGGTTTGTGCTATTTACAATAGCCAAGTGCTGGAAACAGCCTAAGTGCCCATTAGTGGAGGATTGAATCAAAAACTTTGGTACATTTACACAATGGAATACTATACAGCAGAAAGAATGAATGAACGAACTCCTACCCTTTGCAATAACATGGATGGAACTGCAAAGTATTATGCTTAGTGAAGTAAGCCAGTCAGTGAAAGACAAATACCATATGATCTCACCCATTACAGGACAATAATGAACATAACAAACAAGCAAAATAGATCCAGATACATGAATACAATGAATAGTTCTTCAGTGGGCAAGGGGGAGGGCGTAGGGGAGTGGATGAGACAAAGAAGGGGAGCAGTTTAGTCAAGGAACTAATATGAAAGAACCACGGACATGGACAAGTGGGACTGACTTTGGTGGGGAGTGAGTGGGTGGGGAAGGGCACAAAGGGGAGTAAAAAGGGGATGGATGTAATACAACAACAATAAAATTAAATTAAAAAAAAAGGAAGTCTATTAAAATTGAATACAGTATGGATAAAACCCTTTCATTCCCCCCATTCCTATAAAACTCTTATTTTCTCTGCGCTAAAAGAAAGGATCATTTCTGGTTATACTTTGTAGCTCTGTACCTTTCATCAGTATTGTTATTGTCTATAGTATTTATTTGTATCAGTTTATAAATCTCACTCCTAAACCTCTCTTTTCTTGCCAATCATTGTTTCAATGATTCATTCCTCCCATTAACTTAGACTTGACAAATGGGCCATCTATTGTCTGTCTTTATTAGAATAAAATCTGCTCTTAAATTTTCAAATACCAATGGAACAAAATGTTCATAGTTCATGTGGCAGTTCTAGGTTCTTACTACATTTATTTCTAAATCTCTCATCCATTTGGAGTATTATTACCCATCTTTTGCTAGTTCCTTAATGAGACACCTAAATGGGCCTTTGCTTTTCCATGCATGTCTTCTTCCTACTAAGAGCACCATCCTGATGACTGAAAATGTTTACTATCTACCATATCCGGACTGATCCCAGGCTCAGTCACTAGTTCAACCACAAAGACTGCAAGGCCTCTCACTGTTACTTGCTTTTCCTCTGGACTAGCCGCAGACACTACTTGTTCTCACCATCCTCACGTCAAGTCTCAGTCGCCAATGTCCACCTTGGAAGTAGATTCCAACACCTATGCAATTAGAGTGTGCCTTCTGATATACCACCTCTCTTCCAAAACTGTGATGACGACATCAGGATTTAGGGCATGCTACTCTAAAACAGGGCACCTTGGCATATTGACAGTTTACACTGAAGGAGTTTTTAGAAAATGGCAGAAGCAGGAAGGCCACTTTCAACCTGTCCTTTTGTCCTGAAGCAGTCATAAAACCCTCAAGTAAGAGGTGCCCTCCCTATGTGTAGAGGAAATGAACATACTTATCACAAAAAAAACAAGGAGACACTAAGAAGAACCTAACAAAGAGTCCTTGTTAGGTGTCCTCTAGTGTACCACACTCCTCAACCTATCTACCATATTTCTCCACAACTTTCCACTCTCCATCTAACTTAACATAAAAAATACTTAGGCTTAACTGTTTCTTCAAACCCTCATCAAGAAAACTCCCTGTCATGTAAAAGACATTAAAAAAATCTGTATGCTTTTCAGTTAATTTTCAGACCCAGCCAGGAATCCTTTTCTTCCTCTACATTAAACTGACAAGGGCAAATTTACAGAAGAAACTTCTGCCATTTTCTCAGACTCCTTCAGCTTAAAATATTCATTATGCCAAAGTGTCATATTTTGGAACAGCATGTCCTGAACCCACCAGTTATTACTTAGTTTCTTCTCTTGATTTACTTGACACACAACCAAATCACTAACTCCTCTCTAGTCACTAAAGTCTTCTTGGTCTGTCCCAACATCTCTCTGCCATACCTCTCCTTTTAGATTTATTGCAACATTACGTTAATGTAGCCTGAATAAAAATCAGTCCATACCTAAAACCAACTCTACTGAACTATATATAATTCTTTCTAAAATCTGCTGCCCTGTAGAATATGTATTGATATCTCAATAATAGTGGGAATCTATTTAAATGAACATGTGTACATATATAATACATCCATAATTACATTTCATTATTTTGATACTATTGTAGGACACAGAACTAGCTTTTAGATAAGGGTACTGAATGTACTAAACATGTCTGCTATTACTTCTTAGTCTAGAAGTCAAGGATCTCAGAAAAGATTATGAGTTAAAGTAAGAATGTTTTGTTTTGTTTTTTTTTTTTAAATCCTGTTGGTGTTTAGATGCTAAACTTCTTCCTGGTGTGTGTCCCTTTGCCCACAGTACACATTTTTAAATCAATGCACCTCCAATTGGGATAAACAGAGAATCAAAAAGTAATAATGAACAGGGTGCATGTAATACACTGGCAATAACCTTGCATCTCCTTATTTCATATGCTTCTTATTAATTTTGAAAAACTATGTTTCTAAGATTATGATTTAACGCCATCATTTCAGATATAAAGTATTAACTTCTGAGAGCAACCATCATATTGAAGGAATAGGATGTTAGAGCAACAATAATTTCTGGACTGCATGTAGGGCAATTTGCTAAGCAACTTGCGTACTTCAATAACATCCTTTTATGTATAGTTGACAACGTGAAGAAAGTGTATGATGCTGATCCTGATGTCGCCACACCAACAAGGAAAATGCATAAGGTACCCAAGGATCGCACAAGTCTAGATATTGTACACAGAATCCAGGAGATCATCAATGAAGATCCAGGAAAGTCAATGCACTCCATAGCGGAACTGCTGATGTCAGATACAACAGGTCCGAAGGTTATTGCTGAAGATATCAGATATAGATAGTATGTTCTTAGAAGAGGCCAGTTTATGACACAGCAGACAAAGGAAACCCTTCAAAAAGCAAGGAAACTGCTGACAAAATGGAAAAATCCCAAAGAAAAAAACCCTCTAATTTTCTTCTTCAATGCAAAGAACTCTCAGCAGGACCAAACAGTCAACAAAAGAAACAACAGATGGCTCTGTGAGAACCTTAATGAAGTCCCAATTGTCATGAAAATGAAATTTCCTGCTATAGTAATGGTGTTAGGTGTTGTCAGCAATGAAGGAGATATCATGACCCCACATTTGTTTCCACAAGGCTTGAAGGTGACTGCTGATGTTTACCTTGATATTTTGAGACAATTAGTTGTACTATGGATGAAGCAAGTCACAAATTGATGTCATTTTATCTTCCAACAAGATGGTGCACCAGCACAGAATGCCAAAAAGGTACAAGAATTTCTCAGTGTCAAAGGAAATCTGGCCACCTAGTTCACCAGATGCAAATCCTTTAGACTATTATATATGCATCATTTCTGAGAGAAAGTTAGTAAACAACCTCATTCCAATAAAGAGGCTGTTAAAGTTAAGACCAAAAACATTATGATATCCATGGATAAAGAAAAGTTAACTAAAGCATGCTCAAGATTCCAAAGCTGAATCGAGCCTATTATTGCAGTAAATGGAAACTTTTTTAAATTATAAAAAACAATGACTATGTTTGTATATTTACATATAAGAATAAATTTATTTAAAAATATAACACTTTTGTGCTATGTTGTTTACTTTACTAAAATTTTGCCAATTTATCGCAAGCACCCTGTAACTATTCCCAAATCAGGCTGGGGCATATGAGTCACCATGTAGATTTTCATTCTCCGTATAACATGAATTTATATAGGTGTACATATCTGAAAACTGTTCTTCAAAACAGTAAGATGTACACACAAAGCTGTATTAAATTTAAAATACAATAACCTTGTTTCTTTTAAAGTAGAAATTGATAGAAGAGAGGAAGAAGGAGAAAAAGAAGAAACAAAGACAATGATGATAGCAGTGAACCCAGAAGCTTCAGCTTCCATAAAATATATGGCTGTCTTTGAGAAAGAAACATGTGTAAATGTTCGTTTTTCATTTAAGCTTGCAAGATCAACTTAGTTTTTATTGCTCTATGCAATTTCTAAATTAAGTGACTTCACTGTGAGTGGGACTTTTTTTATGTAACATATCTCATCATAAATTAACCCTAATAATGTCACAGCTTTTAGCTTAAACAGGTTGCTGCTTTATCTGCAAATGTGGGAATCGTGCAAAGCAGTTAAATACTAAGGAACAGGGGGAAGCCACCAGTGCTCACCAGCAGATAAACAGTACAATGAGCTGGCATGGTTACAAGCCAAAAGGCACATTCTTCCCCTGATTTTGATTTGTTATCAGAGTTTCAGTGGAAACACACACACAGGAGGATGGCAGCAGAGGAAGCAGGAGGCCACTGTGTCCAAGTGATTCCACTAGCCTGTGCTTGATCACTGAGTCACTCACCTCATAGCCTTTCTCCAGCAGGAACTCAGCCAAGTATGAACCATCCTGGGAAGAGAAGGAAAATTGACAAATGTCAGATCCATCATGGCCAGCCAAGAAGACAGCCAGGACTGAGAGTTTTGAGAAAAGCATATAATAGGCAATATGAACCTAACTTAAGAAACATGGAAAACAAATTAAAGTAATACAGATAATGATGGTAAACAACAAATGGCATTTCACTATCTATTTTTATAGACATTATTTCACTTGAGTGCCACAGAAGCACAGGAAAATGTTATCACTATCATACTCACAAAAAGAAACTGAAATCCAGGGAGTTAATAATACAGAGCAAAAGAAACAACATGGTACTTCAGTATCAGATGGATTTAGAGTTAGGTTTTATTACTTACTAACTGTAAAACAGCAATCTTCAACAGGTGTGACATAAGAAGTTTTAAAGCATGCATTAACTGATTGAGTCAGGAACACTAACCTCTTTTCTCTTAGATTTTCAAATTAAAAAATGACAAGTGTATACAACAATAGCCGCTTGATATAAATGAATCAAAATTATACCTATTTTTCATGTCAGATTGGTAGGAAAGATACTTTTTAGTGTGCTGTAGAATTTTAGTAGTTTATGCATGCCATAAAAAAAAATTGAAAAATCGCTGGTGTAAAATATATGAGGCAAAGCAGAAGACCTTGGTAGTACTGTTGGAACACAAAACTCTAGTTCTGAGGGTTGCAAAAGAGGAATCACTTAGGAAGGGATGAGAAGGTGGCTCTGGGGGTTGGGGAGAGAGCGGGGTGAATGTAAAGAGGAGGCAAAGAACCAGAGTGCTTACATCCTTGAGAAAAGATACCAGGGTAAAGAGGAGGAAGGTGAACACCTTTGCTAGGAGGCCTTCCTTGCACTGGTGGGAGTCTGCTTTTAACCCATGATTCTGTAAAGTCACTAAGAATTTTAGGGTAAGAGTCAGGGTGGGGGTGGTAGACATGAGATTTGTAACATTATCACTGAATATATGTGCACAGGCACATCAACTTCAAAGGAGGGTGCTTATCTTTTTTATAAAATATTAAGTATTTCATCTGTACACATCTTAAATCATGCAGTTAATCACTACATTAAACGAAAGTGTCTAACTAAACAGGGATTTTCAACTGATTTTGAATAATCCTTTTAAAAAGTTCTGGGTAAGCCCTGGTTGGTATGGCTGAGTAGAATGAGTAATGGCCTGTGAATAAAGAAAGGGGTTGCTGGTTCGATTCCCAGTCAGGGCACATGCCTGGTTTGCAGGCCAGGTCCCTGTTACGGGGCGTGCAGAAAGCAACCAATTGATGTATCTCTCGCATATCTGTGGTTCTTTCCCTGTCTTTCTCCTCTCTCTAAAATGATATTAATTAAAATAACAAAATAAAAAGTTCTGGGTAAGAATGTTCCATTCAAACTAAAATATTTCATACTTCTAGGTACAGAAAGTATGAGAAATCACTGTTCTAAAGGTCACCAGCCTTGCTCAGAAAATGAATATGTAAAAAAAAAAAAAAAGAAAATGAATATGTAAAGATTTTGCAAGCAATCCTGCAACTGCTCTTCTGTTTTCAGTCCAGGTAAGTACCCTCCATCCCATTCAGACACAAGAAAAATGGGGGCTCCAACTACTAAAAATTTGTATAGTTAAACACAGTTGGGAATATCTGGACTTTCTTTTTTTTAAAAAAAAAAAGCTTAAAATATTCCTTTGATCTTCAAAAGTTCCTATCAGATATACCAGGAAAAAGAAAAATTAAAAAGGCCTTGTTATCATGACTTGACTGATGGCTGGAATTGGAGACACCTAAGAGTCCTGAAAATGACAGAACTACCAAGAAATTTTTAGTACATTAATGCAGATATCACACATAAATTCAAGCAGGATGGCGAGGCAAGATGTACAAGGGACACATTTTGTAGTTAAAACCTCCAGTGATTTTATTCTGACTTCCTGACATATATTCTAGTTTACAAACTCATGTGAAGAGAAATGGTTGACATATTTCTTTTCCTTTCAATATTGTGATATACACAATTGCAAAACTTTAATATACCTAATATGCAAACTAAATCATGTAAGAGGGCTAAATAATTCAGACTAGGCATTCTACATGACTATCAAGAATGTGAGAATAGGCCCTTGGCTGGTGTGGCTCAGTGGATTGGGGTTAGCCTGCGAACGGGGAACCCAAAAGTTGCTGGTTCAATTCCCCAGTCAGGGCATTGCAAGCCAGGTCTCCAGCCAGGTCCTTAGCTGGAGGCAGGTGAAAGGCAACAATACATTGAAGAAAAAAAATAAAAGTGAGAATAGTCAGTAATCTTATAAATCAATCAGTGAGAAAACAGCTTAACAGTAAAAGCATTTTCAACAAGATGAATAATTTTACAGGAGGCTGGAAAGCTGTGAAAAGTATGTTTTGTTTTACATTGTTGGTGTTGTCATTTTGAAGCAGGCAATACCATGCTTTTCACGTTTTGTAATTTCTCTTGGAATAAAAAATTAAAATGCTTTATGCTCTACTGTAGCTGCCCAGAAAGTTTTTTGTTTTCTTGGGACTTTGTTTCTTTGTTTAGTTTTGTTTTAAAGACAAAACAAAGAGGTTAAAGTGCTCAAGATCCATGAAAGCAGAGAGGGCTGAGATTATTTAGAATGCTGATGTGAAACAGACCTGACCAGGACTGAACTCTGTCAATAAGGTCTTGTTCTTCTCACCCAAGCCACTTCTCAAACTTTCCAACCACACTGGAACATTCTGAACCAGCAGTGGCATTCACTTCCTTCTCACTTCCTTGCCAGGTCTCTCAAGTGATAGGGCCCAGGCAGCACAATGAGTGGGAAGTGGAGCAGAGCAAGGCCTCCTGGTCTCTGTCCCAGGGAGCCCAGCTGGCCTCCCTAAGCCCTCTTCCCAGGTCCCTGAGGGGACTCCACTTGGAGACACAGTATCTCAACAGGCAGGCGCCTGCCAAACCAGCAGGATTATTGTTTCTGACTCCTCTAGAAGAATGGGGGCTATTAAAGATTGCTTCAATCAGACTAATGACAGAAATGTCATGGTAACTGAGACCCTGCAACCAACATTAAATTCAGACACTCAACTTCTCAGAAATCAAGGAAGTAATGGACTAAATTTCCAAAATATTCACTATGAACACAATCTGATACAGCCTGAGTTCAATCCATGTTGTAGGAAACTTTTTAATTATGTAATATCCCAATAGTGACTCTTAAATTTAATTTTGCAAATGGTTATTAAGGGGACAGATTTCATATTAAGTGCTATATAGTGTTAAGTAATCACCATGGTTTTAACATTTTCAAGATACAAGTATTTTCTTATTTTTTACAAGAATTTGGCCTAGAAGGCAAGAAGCCATTTGGCATCTGAGATAACTGAGGCACACGGTGGTCAGTCCATTTGCCTAATATCACATTAGAGATGAAGCCAGGACTAGAATAGAATCCATTGTCTCTCACTACTTTGACTTAGGAAACAACCTCATTCCTCAACCTCTTCTTTACCCAGGCCCTACCAAAATACATCTAAACCCAACAAAACAATAATATAACATAACTGGATTCATTGTAAAACACATTGGTTTAGTCATTTTCCATTACAAGTATTTTTATGGATTACACAGTGCTTCTCGTTTTAATCAGGAGATCTAAACCCCCAGACAGCTCATAATTTTAGAACACTCCAGAGTTCAAAGGAGGGAGACAAACATAGCATCTGAAATTTCTCAGGTCTAATTTGGGCACAAGCACTACTTCGGAAGGAATATAATGTGGTTTGGAGGTGACTGGATTTGTGGTCGATGCATGTATTGGGCTTTAGGGCCA
The DNA here is from genome assembly GCA_004026585.1 of Noctilio leporinus. Classification (NCBI taxonomy): domain Eukaryota; kingdom Metazoa; phylum Chordata; class Mammalia; order Chiroptera; family Noctilionidae; genus Noctilio; species Noctilio leporinus. The sequence goes on along the minus strand of PVIW01006963.1, from coordinate 28,934 downwards.
CAGGGGCAGGGCCACTGCCCAGGGTTCAAAAGGACCAGATTTAGTGTGCCTGATACCTACAATCCCTGTATCTGGGTGTCTCTGTTCTTCACCTCTCACAAGTACTCAGAAATACTCCAGATAAACAGCCATAAAAATTAAGAGTAATTCCAGAAATTAGCTGAATTATATCCTGACTATAATATGAAAACTACCTTAAAGTTCACACCTACATAAAGCTGATGAAGGGAAGTTTTCCCCTTCTTCCAATGACCACCGAAGGCTGAAAAAGCACTGACCAATCCTCACCTCATATCCACCCAATGTCCAAACATGCCTGTAGTAGGCAGTCTACCTTCCTGCAGAGAAGAAAAACTAATATTTCTCTTCTGTCTTCATAGATGAACTTATAGCTCAGAAGAACAAATAAATAGGATACTTTCTTATATGCAATTTGAGATTCTGATCCCTCAACTGCATGCTAAATTATACTGTTTGCTTCTGCCTAAATACCTTTTCGCAGCTTCTTTGAACAGAATTAAGAAGTACTGGGCTAAAGATATCATGCCATAATAAAATTATTTTTTTTGTTTAGATCATTTCAATCATCAGGAAATAGAATATGTCTCTGTAAGAAAAGAAATCAGTAGTTTACACCACTTTTTATGTTTTTTATGTATTCTAATTACTCTAAAATAAGCATCTTTTCAGCTAATCAAAATTACAATATGAAAGTAATCTCTATCTCTGGTAATAAAAATACAAACAACCTCAATAATTAACAGAGGGTACTGTTTTGATTAAAAAAAAAAAAAAGAAACTTCCGATGGGAAGATCAGCCACTGTTTTTTGAACAGTCCAGAGGCAGAATATATTTGAAAAGTATTTTAACCTGGCTCATGTTTGTAAAACAAATCACTGGATAAAATTTCTTTCAGACTCACAGAATTCAAAAGACCACAGGGATTAATTAATCCAACTCTCTCATTTTACAGATCGAGAAATTGATATTCAAAACAGTTCAATGTTTAGTGTACAGTCAGAAAGTATCACAAGTTGTATCCCTGCCTCCCCTCAAACAAAAAACTAATAACAAATAAACAAACAAACAAGTCTCCACACTCTCTGAACCCAGAATTTTTCAACAAAAAGGAAAGTGAAAATATCTAAGATAAGAAACTGGTTTAAATGTCTACAGTTGAAAACCAAGTAAAACCCACCAAAGCATTACCAGAGTGAAGAACAAGAATACAGCCAACAATAATCAATAGTGATAATTAACCTGTTGGTAATTATCAATAGGTTAAGAGGGCAGCATTAATATTTAAAACATATAAGTAACTGCCACTTCTTGTAGTCTTTCAAGTAAAAATTATTTCCTCATAAAAACTGAGGTCACCAAAGAACTGGCTTCTACTTGCTTTGATTTACCTTCTGGTTAGAAAGGAGACAGTAATTCACAAACATGATCAACAAACTCTAAACAATAAAGAATTGATTGGGCCTAGCAACTAAAATACTCTTTCTGTAATCAACACTTCCCTTTGAACACCTGATAGGGAAAGCGCCCTTCAAGCAGGTGCTTAGTGGCTGCAAACACACCTTGCACATACACATCAAGAAGTGACAGCAGCTCTGCTGCCAAACATAAGACCTTCCAGTAAATCATGAGGAGCTGGAAGGTCAACCTACATATTGGTCTGCTACTAACCTGAATTTTTTCCCCACAAAATGATCAATTTAAGAGTATAATTAAGTTTATGTCCATGGTAAATTTTTTTAAAGATTTACATGTGAAAAGATATCACAGAGAAAAGAAATGACCTACTAATTTAATTTTAGAAAATGTTTTCCCCAATTTGATAGGTTAAAATATGATGTTTTTCTTTCCAGTTTTGGGTTAGAATTGAGACTAAAGAGTTTGTTTTGTGTGTGTGACCATATATTTCTTTTGAGAATTATTTTTTATCATTTTTATACATTGTTCCAGCAGGTTGTATTTTGTTAATTGACTTGTTCTTACAGATATCTAAAACATATATAAAATCTACTAATTTTTATCTCCAATAAAAGCCACTCAAAAATGTTTTGAAAGCCCTGGCTGGTGGCACAGTGGATAAGGCACCAGCCTGCAAATCCAAAGGTCTCTGGTTCAATTCCCTAGACAGGGCACATAACCAGGTTGCAAGCCAGGTCTATAGCCATGTCCATGGCTGGAGGCAGGTGAAAGGCAACCATACATTGATGTCTCTCTCCCTCTCTGCCTCTCTCCCTTCCCCTCTCTCTAAAAATAATAAATAAAATCTTTAAAAAAATATTTTGAAACAAGTTAGCAGATTTTCAGTGGAAGAACTTCCATAATAAAATTGTTTAAAGTTCATGTTTCTTTCAAATTGCTAATGATTATTGTAAACTATTAGTTTAAATGTCAGGGAAGAATGCAAATTCCACAATTTAAACTCCAGGTATATTTGCACAACTGAGCATTAATGGAAATACCATTAATTTCCACATAGTAAAACAAATTTCTGTAGTTTAAACAAGGAGATTCATCTACAAGGAAAATGGGATTAAAGGTAAAAATAACATCATAGGAAGTGAACAATTTTTAATAAGGTTATAAAAAGGTAATTTTTAATTGCATGATCAGGAGGATAACACACACAGACATTCCAAACATAGTACCAAAAATGTTTTAAAATCCTCAAAAGTAAACCCAAAGGCATTTATTAACAGCTTACATGTGTGTTGGATGCACATAATACAAAGGTACATCAAGGGTGAGCGCACCTGTTCATCTCTGCATGAATATAAAAGTATGCCCAAAGAATACCCTATCCCACAGATTTTCTTTCCTTTTTTAAATGTAAGCTTCCTAAATTTGAATCTCATGTTTTTCTCGCTCCCACTCTGTCATTCCCAGCACTCATACTGAATGTTTTATCCTTCAGAGGGAAAAAAGAAGTCCTAATATGACCAAGTATTACTACAAATGATGGTGAGAATAGTAATAATAATAGTAGTAAGCACACATAGAACACTGAGGATATGCCAGGCAAGTACTAAATGCGTTATTATCTCCATTTTACAAATGGACAAGCTGAGGTGAATTAAGGCCAAGAAACTCCCCAAGATTTCATCAGCCAAAGCAAGGATTTGAAATATATATATTTAATTAACTTTTTCTATGGCAATTTGCTTCACTAATGGGATCAATCACTCCAAATGAGGAGTCTACAGGTGTTTTAACATAAAACGTGGTCTCTATAGAATTTATTAACAATGTAAAGTATTCCAGATTAGTGAATATCAAACACTCAGTTGGGTCACAGGTGTTATGGAACAGAGGACAGGAAAGACATGAGATTTAGTACCTGCCCTATAGCTCTGGAAAATATCTGGAAAGTCAGGCATTTACTGGCCTAGAAACAATTATGCTACAATGGGACCTCAGATTTCAACATTTCACAAGCATTAGCCAACCCACAGAAGGACAGGATGAGAATATTAACCAGATAACCTGTACAGCTACCAGGATATTTTGCTATCAGGAAACACCAACAGATGCAGCACTAGTAATAAACAGAAGGTGGCAAGGCTGTGTGCATAAAAAAAAAGCTATGAAATACTACTATACTAGGAGGCACAGTGCCTTGGAGAAATAAATCACCACATTTGAGCATGAAATCAAGGTGAGAAAAAAACAGTGGAAATACAAGAAGCATATCTCAGTCAAAATCCTTAGAAAGATCCACTTACTGGCCAGTTCAGTGCTGGTATGACTAACTCCTTTGAAGTTGAGAACAATATATTAACTGAAAGTTTTTAACCTCAGGGCTCCAAATAAATGGATACAAATTTATATAGAACTACAGAAAAATTAATAATATGTTACCAGTAAATGTCATGCTTGGCTCTACCCAAAAGCTATTAAAACTGATAACTGAAGTCAACCAAATAGCAGGATACAAAATTAATATTTAGAAGCCAGTTGCATTTTTATATATCAATAACAAATTATCAGAAAGAAAAAGAAAATGATCCCATCTACAACTGCATTAAAAATTAAAAAAAAAAAAAAAAAAAAAAAAAAAAAAAAAAAAAAAAAAAAAAAAAAAAAAAAAAAAAAAAAAAAAAAAAAAAAAAAAAAAAAAAAAAAAAAAAAAAAAAAAAAAAAAAAAAAAAAAAAAAAAAACCCACCGAGGAATAAATTTAAACAAGATGGGAAAAGACACTTTGAAACTATAAGACAATAAAGAAAAAAACTAAAAACACAAATAAATGAAAGAATATACCACATTCATGGATAGGAAGAATTAACATTGTTAAAATGTCCATATGCTCTAAAGCAATCTATAGATTCAATGCAATCCCTACCAAAATACCAATGGCATTTTTCACAGAACTAGAACAAATAATCCTAAAATGTAATATGGAGCCACGAAAGACCCCAAATAGCCACAGCAATCTTGAGAAAAAATAACAAAGCTGGAGGTATCATGCAACCTGTATCAAACTATACCACAAGGCTATTGTAATCAAAAGAACATGGTACTGGCATAAAAACAGATGCATAAATCAGTAGAACATAACTGAAAGCCCAGAAATAAACTGACACTTACGCAGTCAATTAATCTATGACAAAGAAAGCATGGATGTACAATAACGTATAAAGACAGCAGTCTGCCCGATAAATAATGTTGGGAAACCTGTACAAATATATAAAATAAAATGAAACTATGGACTACTTTTTTAAACACCATATACAGAGTAAACAAACCCAAAATGAATGAACACTTAAATGTCAAACTTGAAACCATAAAACTCCTAGAAAACATAGGCAGTAAAATCTTGGACATTGTTCCTAATAATAATTTTTTGGATATGTTTCTTTGGGCAGGGGAAACAAAAATAAACAAGGGACTATATCATCTAAAAAAGTGTTTTCAGAGCAAAAAGAAACCATCAACAAAACAAAAAGACAACCTACTAAATGAGAAGACATTCACCAATGGCACATCTGGTAAGGGGTTATTGTACAAAATATACTGTATAAAAAGTTCATAAAACCTAACACCAAAATGGCATACAACCCAATTAAAAAATGGGCAAAGGAACTACAGACATTTCTCCAAAGGACCTACAAATGGCCACTAGCCATATGAAAAAATGCTTCATGTCACTAATCACCAGGAAAATTAAAACTATAATCATACTATTTTAATTTTATCACCTCGCACCTATCAGAATGGCTATCATCAATATATCAACAAACAACAAGTGTTGGTGAGGATATGGAATAAAGGGAACCCTCATGTAGTGTTGGTGGGACTGCAAATTGGTGCAGGAACTATGGAAAATAATTATGGAGGTTCCTCGAAAAGTTAAAAATACAACTCCCTTCTGACCCAGCAATTCTACTTCTGAATATTTATCCACAGAAATACAAAACACTAATTTAAAAAGATATGTACACCCCTATTTTCACTGCAGTATTACTTACAATAGCCAAGATATGGAAGCAAACTAAGTGACCATCAAAAGATGATTTGCATAAAGAAGATACACAGATACAATGAAATATTACTCAGCTATAAAGAAGAATGAAATCTTGACATTTGCAACATGAATGGACCTAGAGGATAGTGTGCTGAGTGAAATAAGTCAGAGAAAGACAAAAACCATATAATTTCACTTATATGTGGAATCTAAAGAAAAATTAAATGAACAAACAAAACAGAAACAAACTCAAACACAGAGAACATTTTGATGGTTGCCAAACTGGGGGGCTAAAGAGGGGGTTTGCGAGGATGGGTGAATAAAAGGAAAGGATTAAGAAGTACTAATTGTCAGTTACAAAATAGTCATGGAGATTTATATAGTCAATAATACTGTAATAACTATGTGTTGTGCCAGGTGGGTACTAGACTTATCTGAGTGATCATTTCATAAATTATATAAATGTCTAATGCTATGATGTATTTCTGAAACTAATGTAATGCTATATGTTAACTGTAATTGAAAATATAGTCATTAAAATAATGTATTGATAGTAAATATATGTATGCATATATATGTATATGTATAAATTAAAATTGCACGAAATTGGAAAATAGAAATCCTCTCTTTCCTTTTCCCTTTCTCATTATCTCTCAAAGTGACAAACCATATAATTAAAGTCTGTTTCTCTGCAAAGTACATGCTTATGCAGTTCTAATCATCCAAGTGATTCATAGAGAAAATGATTTTTTGCAGGTACTCAAACTAAAACAGAGAGGTACTTTGTTCAGTGTTAAGGCCAAGATTAATACAAACCTGAAATTTGGAAAAATAAAACTGCTGAAAAGAGAATTATGAAATTTTATTCTTTACCTGATTTATTAATGTTTCCTTGTGCACTTCTTCTTATAAGTTACGTTCTGATTCAGGAAGACAAAACAAATGTCCTTTTATGTTTTGTTTTGTTTTGTTTTTTTTTGAAGGTAATAAGAACAAAACCTGATGACTATATTTTTTCCCATTTTACTGTACATTAATTTAACGAGCTGCTACTAAAATGTCACTGTTAGTGACACAGAATGTAACTATTTACAAAGGTTCTTGCTCTTTTTACCCCAATTTCTTTTGGGAATGTAATTAATTGGCACAATCTAGTTAAGATTGCTTTAAAAATATGCACATGCTATGACAGAAATGCCACTTATTGGCTGGCTACCTGGTGCATTTCAAATCTGATCTTCTGCAAGAAGAGTCCCTACCACTCTGGAGACATTGTAAACTACTTAAGAGAGATACAAAAATATGAACTATGATTTGTATAACTTAAAATCAGTGCAAGAGATGAGGCATATACACATGAGTCAAATGGGGAAACTTGTAAGCATCTACTCAGGAAACTATCATAAAACTAAAAATGCTAACTAATATTCAGAGCCTGAGGACAGATAAAAGAATATAGAGTAGGACTGAGTATAAATCAAAAGTTCAGAACAGTTACAATGTTTATTTCACTGAGCTGTGTTGTCTGGGAGCAGGTTCAGCTGGTAAAACTTAATTTTGTGGGCTAAGATATCTATTTACTTGTTATGTTCTCTCTATGTTGCACACTAGGGCTCTGTCACTTAAAGAAACTATCAAAAACCATTTCGGGGATGGGAAGGGGGGAAACAGATAAAAGTATGTGCCTCCATCATACTTACAACTCTTTCCAATATCGCTTTTACCCTTAACACAAAAATTGGGGTGGGGTTTGTAGAAATTGTCAAATGACAGTTCCAACTTCTATAGGGTTTATGCTTTAAGTTGTTTTTAATTCATCATTTTCATTAAGAAACAGCAATGGGGTTAAGCTGTTAATCAACCATACACTTTTTAAAATCTTGACTTAATACGACTAATAGAAAACATTAACAAGCTTACACCCACTTTAGACCAGAGTTTGTAAGAGCAGACAAAGGTAGGTGGAGTTAAGTGGAATGAAGATTTTCTAGATGAAAAACAATGACAATCTTAACAGGGAATGTACATAACTCTCCATCTTGGTCACAAAAGCCCCCAGTTCCAAATGCTAGGGTCTTGGACTGAAAGATACCTTGCCAAGGTGTCTCTAATTTAGTCTAACATAATCAAATCCACCTTTGATCCAAAGCTACAATATTTAAATATCTATCCATTGCTTTGTTTCCCAGCAATTGTCTATCCTACTATTATGATTTGCTTAGGATACTTAACTATACTTCTTAGATGTATACCATATGTTTAGAAAAGTTAAAAGCATTTTTCTACCAAAACTGTAGGCTTAAAATTCTCATAAGCTATCATCCCTTTTTATTTTTTTTTAAAGATTTTACTTATTATTTTTAGAGAGCAGGGACAGGAGAGAGGCAAAAAGGGAGAGAGACATCAATGTATAGTTGCCTTTCACCTGCTTCCAGCTACAGACCTGGCTGGAGACCTGGCTTGCAATCTGGTTATGTGCCTTGGTTGGGAATTGAACCAGTGACCTTTGGGTTTACAAGCCAGCACCTTATCCGCTGTGCCACCAGCCAGGGTGCCATCATCTTTTAATAAATGTAGTTAACCCAACCTTATATTATAGAATATGTGGCCTTTAAAGAATTTACTATTAGGAGAGAAAGATGGCAACAGAGAGCAGTGCTGAGGGAGTTCTCGAGAGCCAGAACAGCAGGAGGATAGGGCAGGAAACATGAGACATCTGCGGGTTCATGAGAACTGAAGCGGTAAGCATCTGGACTCAGGGGTGCACAGCCCAGAGGCTGCAGAGACCTATAGGAGAGCAGATGAGACAATTCCTAACCGGCCAGCGGACCGAGGTTAGGCTAGGCAGTAGCAGCTCTGCCCAGAAGGGTGGCTCTAACTAAAGATAGCTTCAGGCTCCCCAGTGACTAGAAATCTGAGCAATGAAGTGTGGACAGGGAGTGCAAACTCTGGATGGAATGAGGAATTGAACTCCCACAGGAGGACTGTGTGAGAGCTGTGCTCTGGAGGCTGAGAGAGAGGAAGCACTTCTCAGGGCCAGAGGCGGAGGACAGACCTACTGGGAGAAGGAGCAGGAGAGCTGGGAAGTGGATCAGCCAGGGCAGCAAGAAGCCGAAAATTGTGCCACTGCACCACCTGGGGAGAACCCCAGCGAGGGAGGAGGCCAAACGCCTGCACCCACACTGGCATGCAGGCTCCCACAAAAACTCGGAATTGCGCACCAGGAACTTGCAGCTGGTGCAACTGGCAAGCATACTGCAGGTGACAAAGGCCTTCACAAGGAGCTGGAAGGGGAGGAAAAGCCATAGACACCACATAAACACCCAGCAGGTCTTCACACAGAACCAGCAAGAGAAGGAAGGGATGCAAAACACCTGTAGCATTGGAACCCAGTTAGGCAACTGGAGGCTCAACCTACCAGGGGGCTGGCACTAGAATCAGCCATAGCCCCTGCCACTCCAAGACTACACAGCTAGACTGTAGACTGCAGAGACTTGATCAAAAAAAATGAGGCAGACTCAGGAAATGGATGGACGCTAATCGCAAGAACCCGAGTTACACCAAGAGCTACATGAATTATTAATCCCTAACATATCCTTCCCAAAAATTACTTCCAATCCTCACAATTAGTGCACTTTAAGTAAATACTGATAATATCATAGTGTATCCCAACTAACATATTTTTACTCCTTCCTATCTCAATCCACCTAAATATGCAAGACCTTCCTCCTACTCTTGTTTTAAAGTCTACTCACTCTCCTTATACAACTTATCCCCAGTCCTCAATCTAAGTATTACTTTCCTCTGCAGCAGTGTAAACCCTTTTTTTCTTTCTTTTCTGTTTTTGTGGGTACACTACTAAGGAGTATGCATTCTTTTTTTCTACTAAAAGCACACAGGTCCTAGTTCCACCTGGACTAATCAGGGATTATGAAGGGTGGACAGGGAGGTAAATGAGGCAACTACATATACAGGCTTATATTGTTCACTCACACTTGAGGCATTCTGATTGTCCCCACACTCATTTCTATAGAAGAGAAGTTGGCTTTCTTTCATATATCCCCCTATCTTTGCTACTCCTTTGCACCCTTCAAAATTATCTATACTTTAGTCAACTTAATCATTTTTCCCCTTGTATAACAGTCATATCATATCTACATCTCTGTTAAGACTGGCTCAAAAAAATAATGAGAGAAAACTTCCCTAACATGATGAGTGAAAATGTTACTCAAGTTCAGGAAGCACAGAAGGTCCCAATGAAAGTCAACCCAAACAGACCAACTCCAAGACACATTATAAATAAAATGGCAAATTTCAAAGAGAGAATCCTAAAAGCATCAAGATAGAAACAGCAAATAACATATAAGGGGGCTCCGATAAGGCAATTAAAGGATTATTCAACAGAAACAATACAAGCCAGAAGGGAATGGCAAAAAATATTCCAAGTAATGGGAAACAAAGGCCTACAACCAAGAATACTCTACCCAGCAAGGTCCTCATTCAAAATGAAAAGAGAAATAAGGATGTAAAAGAATACATCTCTACCAAATCAACATTGCAAGAAATGATAAAAGGGTCTGCTTTAAAAAAATTTTTTTTAAATGAAGAAACATAGAGACAAAGAGGAACACTGGTACAAAGTGGGAGAATGGCAAAAAATAAGAATCAATCAATAATAAGCTTAAATGTAAATGGATGAAATTCACCAATCAAAAGACATAGATAGGGTAGCTGAATGGATAAGAAAATCCACATATATGTTGTTTTCAAGAGACCCACCTCAGCACAAAAGATCAACACAGAATGAAAGTGAAAGGATGGAAAAATATATATCAATCAAATGGACATGAAAAAAGGGCTGGAGTAGCAATACTTATTTCAGACAAAATAGATTTTATGAATGAAGGCCATAAAGAGAGATAAAAAAAGACATTTCATAATACTTAAGGGAATGATCCATTCAGAAGATATAACTCTGGTAAACATATATGCACCTAAGATAGGAATTCCAAAATATATAAGGAAAATCTTGGAAGACTTAAAGAATGATATAGAGAGCAACACACTAAGAGTAGGGGATTTTAATACCCCACTCTCAACAATGGACAGATCTTCCAAACAAAAAATCACCAAGGAAATGGACCTAAATGATATATTGAGAAAGAAGAAAATTACACATTCTTTTCAAATACACATGGAACATTCTCAAAATATAAACCACATGGTAGGTTATAAGAGAAGCCTTCAAAAATACAGGAAAACTGAAATCACACCAAGCATCTTCTCAGATCACAATGGCTTGAAACTAGAAACAAATCTCAAGGAGAAAAAACAAAACCACTCTAATTCATGGAGACTGAATAACATGCTTTTAAGTAATGAATGGGCTGACAATGAGATCAGAATAAAATAAGAAAGTTTCTGGAAACAAATGACAATATATAAATAACAGTCCACAACCTATGGGACACAGCAAAGGCAGTCCTGAGAGGAAAGTTTATAGCAATACAGGTCTACCTAAAAAAATCAGAAGATGCTTATACAAACAACCTAACCATAAAGCTACAAGGACTAGAGGAGCAACAACAAAGTCCAGGGCAAGTAGAAGGAAGGAAATCAACAAATCAGAGCAGAATTAAATCACTTAGAGAATCAAACTATAGTTTGAAGAATCTACAAGTCCAAAAGCTGGTTCTTTGAAAAATAAAACAAAATTGACAAGCCTTTAACCAGACTCATTTAAAAAAAAGAGAGAAAAGACCCAAAGAAATAGAATCAGAAACAAGAAAGGAGAGATCAAAACTGCTATTTCAGAAATACAAAGGATTGTAAGAAATTACTACAAACAACTACATGACAAGAAATATGACAACCTGGGTAAAATGTACACATTTCTGGAAATGTATAATCTACCAAAACTGAATCCAGAAGAAGCAGAAAGCCGGAATAGGCCAATAACAACTAGTGAAATTAATCAAAAATCTCCCAAAGCAAAAAAGCCCCAGACCAGATGGATACAAAGGTGAATTCTACAAAACATTTAAAGAAGAACTAACTCCTATCCTTCTCAACCTATACCAAAAAATCCAACAAGAGGGAAGACTCCTGAACTCTTTCTATAAGACCAATATTATTCTAATCCCAAAACCAGGTCAAGACACAGCCAGGAAAGAAAACTATAGGCCCATATCTCTGATGAACATAGATGCTAAAATTCTCAACAAAATATTGGCCAACCAGATACAGCAATACATTCAAAAGATCATAAAGCATGATCAAGTGGGTTTCACCTCAGGGATGCAAGGATGATACAACATTCACAAATCAATAAATGCAATACACCACATCAACAAAATGAAAGACAAAAACCATATGATCATATCAATAGATACTGAAGAAGCATCTGATAAAGTACAGCAACCATTTATGATAAAAATACTCAGCAAAATGGGAATAGAGGGAGCATGCCTCCACATCATAAAGGAGATATATAAAAAACCTGAAGCTAACATCTTACTCAATGAACAAAAACTAAAAGCTTTCCCCCTGACAGAGAGGAGCAAAGAGGGGATGGATGTAATACAATAACAATAAAATTAAAAAAAAAAAAATAGCTTTCCTCCTAAGATCAAGAACAAGACAAGGCTGTCCAGTTTTTCCACTTCTATTCATCATCATTTTGGAAGTTCTAGCCATAGCTACCAGACAAGAAAAAGGAATCAAAGGTATCCAAACTGGAAAGGAAGAAGTCAAATTGTCATTATTTGTAGATGTTACAATAGTGTACATTTAAAACCCAACAGGCTTCACCAAAAACTTACTTGACCTAATAAGCAAATTTAGCAAAATAGCTGGATATAAAGTCAATATTCAGAAATCAAAAGCATTTTTGTATACCAATAATGAAACATCAGAAATAGAAGGTAGAAAACAAATCCAATTTACCATAGCAACAAGAAAAATAAAGTACTTAGGAATAAACTTAACCAAGGAGATAAAAGAGCTGTAACTCAGAAAACAAGAGAACATTGAATAAAGAAATGAAGGAAGATTCAAATAAATGGAAGCATATACATGTTCATTGATAAGAAGAATTAACATAATTAAAATGTCCATACTACCTAAAGCCATCCATAGATTCAATCCAATCCCAATTAAAATACCAATGACATAATTCAAAGAGATAGAAAAAAATACTTCAAAAATTTATATGGAGCCAAAAATGCCCACGATTAGGCACGGCAATCTTGAGAAAGAAGAACAAGGTAGGAGGAATCACAATACCAGACATCAAACTATACTACAAGGATACTGTCATCAAAACAGTTTGGTACTGGCTTAAGAATAGATATATAGATCAATGGAACAGAATAGAGGCCAGAAATATACCCAGGACTCTATGGTCAATTAATATTCAACAAAGGGGGAAGGAACATCAAATGGGAGTAAAAACAGTCTCTTCAACAAGTGGTGTTAGGAGAACTGGACAGCAACATGCAAAAACATAAAACTAAACCACCAACTTACACCATACACCAAAATAAACTCAAGGTGGGTAACAGGCTTAAACATAAGCAGTGCCACCATACAGGTCCTGGAGAAAAATATAGACAGTAAAATTTTAGATATCCTATGCAGAAATATATTTACTGATACTTCTCCAAGGGCAAAGGAAATAAAAGAACAAGTAGACAAACAGGACTATATCAAATTGAAACGTTTCTGTTCAGCTGAAGAAAGCACCAGCAAAATTCAAAGGGAATCAACTGTATGAGAAAACATATTTCCCAATGATACCTTAGACAAGGGTTTATATCCAAAATATGCAAAGAACTTACAAGACTCAACAAGGAGACAGACAGCCCAATTAAAAAATGGGCAAAGGACCTGAATAGACAACTCACTGAGGAAGACATACAAAGGAGTCAAAGGCATATGAAAGAATGCTCAATAGCACTAGCCATCAGAGAGATACAAATTAAAATCACAGTAAGATACCACCTCACACCTGTGAGAATGGCAATCATCAACAAATCAACAAACAACAAGTGTTGGCAAGGATGTGGGTAAAAGGGAACCCTGGTTCACTGCTGGTGGGAATGTAGACTGGTGTAGCCACTATGGAAAACAGTATGGAGTTTCCTGAAAAATATAAAAATGGAACTGCCTTTTGATACAGCAATTCCACTACTAGAACTATACCCAAAGAACCCTGAAACACCAATTCATATGGACCCCTATGGTCATAGCAGCACTATTTGCAATAGCCAAATGCTGGAAACAGCCTAAGTGCCCATCACTGGATGACTGGATCCAAAAACGTTGGTACATTTACACAATGGAATACTACACAGCAGAAAGAAAGAAGGAACTCCTACCCTTTGCAACAACATGGATGGAACTGGAAAGTATTATGCGTAGTGAAATAACCCCATCAGAGAAAGACAAATACCATATGATCTCACCCATTACAGGACAATAATGAACAGAACAAACAACAAGCAAAACAGAAACAGATACATGAATATATGAATAGACCTTCACTGGGGAAGGGGACGGGGGAGAGAGGAAGAGGCAAAGAAGGGGAGCAGTTTAGTCAAGAAACTATTATGGAAGAACCATGGACATGGACAAGTGGGACTGACTTTGTGGGACAGTGGGTGGGTAGGGAAGTGGACAGAGGGGTGTAAAAAGGGGATGGATGTAATACAACAACAATAAATTAAAAGAAAGAATTTACTATTACTTATATCAAAATAATTCTACATTTCTATAATTCCTTTTGGTTGCTAAGTTCTCCAAAATATTTTTCCCATTCATTTCTCACAACATCCTGGTGAGGTAGTGTATATTATTCCCATTTTTCCAGATTAGATGATTAAAGTTAATGTAACTTAAATCCTTTGCTGAAGATCATAAAGGCAATTATGTACCCTGGCCAACTATGAAACCAATTTTTCTAATCCTAACCACAGTATTATTTCCACAATATGTCTTCAGTCACAACACAAATATTTCAACCAAGAGGCCACAAATGGCTTTAAAAGCTTTTAAATTAATTAATAAATGTATATAAAAACATACAGTTTAGTGCAAAATAATTTTTTAATTATCATCTATTACTTTTGGAATAATCCACTATAAAAAACATGAGTGCTTAAAATAACCCCTCCAAGTATACAAAATAAAATGATCTTTTGTATGCATGTACAGTAGTTCCCCCTTATCTGCAGTTTTGCAAGCATTTCTTTTGTTTTAAGATAGAAAATAAAATCTTATATTGGAACAAATTTTACATAAATCTTTGTAAAATTCATACATAACTCTACCAATGAGTGCTGGCGAAGAGCACAAGATCATTTGCTGCCTACACTGTCTTCTCTTTCCTTCAATAGGTCTGTAAACTGGCAGTGATTCATTGATTTTCATGTGTAGACTAAAGAATTTTAATTATGGAATCTATGACACTTCTCACAGAGTTTGCAAGGTCTGTTAAAAATATAAAGCACATTACTTTTCAATTAAAAGCAGGGAGCCAAGAATGATGATAAGGAAGGCAATGTGAAAATGGGGGAAAAAAAAGACTTGACCTTAAAGATAAGTGCTATAGATAAAAAGGAAAAGCTATTTGTGGCAAGGAGGAATGGGTATAACAATTGTGAGCAAAGTGCTATTTGTTCACAAATGGACAAAAGTAGATCAGCTGTTTAGTTATTATGGTATGCTAAATAATGTCTGCTCCTAAAGACATAGCCACATACTAATCACTGGGATCTCTTAATGTTATCTTATAGCAAAAAAAGTCTTTGCCCATGAGTCCTTTTCCCTTTTTGCTCAATCCCTCCAATAGTGTGGTGATTGTTGTGGGGGAGGGAGAGGGTATAAGTGAACTAAACGGTAATGGAAAAAAATACAACCAAGATTAAATTTTTAAAAACCAGTCTTTGCCGATGTGAGAGCTTAAGAAGCTTGAAATGGGGAGATGGATTACCTGAATAGGCCCTAAATCTAATCACAAGTATCCATATAAGAGGGAGACGTAGATTTGTACATAAATAAAAAACACAGAAGAAGTGAAGACTATGTGACAAGAAAAACAGACTGTAGTGATGTGACCACAAGTCAAGGGATGCCAGCAGCCATCAGACACTAAAAGAGCAAAGAATGGATTCTCCCCCACAGCCTCTAGGGAGAGAGGATGGTCCTGACAACACTTGGCCTCCAGAACTACAAGAAGTTAAATATGTTGTTCTAAGCCATCCAGTTTGTGGCAACTTATTATTTCAGCCCTAAGAAACTAGAACAGTTACTAAGGACCTCTCAAAACCTTCTGCTTTGAAAAGTACTTTGTGAATGAGCAAGAGGGGAATCTAGAAAGCAGCATTTCTCAATTTAATCAATGATAGAACCCTCACTCCTCTGAGGGGTATGGCTTGTGATGAAAGAAAACACCTGTTAATAACTGGTAGACTCTGTATTTCTCTAACAAAGTCTGGAAAATACTGACCTAGAAGGCATTTAATTCAGGCAAAGAAATATAAACTGTTTTCAACCAGTACAGAACACCTGAAGGTTTCTGAGAAATGTTGCAAGAAGATAAGTCATTTGGGGTGAGGTGATCTTAGACACTATGCATCTCAATTCTGGGTGATTCAAAGTGGCAGAATACATGGCTTTGGGGAATATAACAAGTAACCAGTTGAGCTAACCACCCCAGTTAAAACAATACTGTAAGTTTCACTGCATTCTACCCTGATGAAATCACTACCTCTAAAAATGTTTCTTTCCAATCTTCTCAGGAATTGAGACAAGCAAAAGTGGCTCTGGAAGGTAACAAATGAGTAATGGCATTTAAAAATGAAAAAAAAAAAAAAAAGAAGTGTTCCCAGAGAACAAAGAGGGAACAACAACAACAACAAAAAAAGCATAACTTCGAGTAACTGAAGGGTTAAAATAAAAATGGACTACAAAGGATTCAATGAAAACAAAAATAAAATAGTAAAGTGGGGTGGCAGAACAACGAAAAGTTCTCATTCGTGTTTTTCAGTAAGTAATTCCTAATTGATTTCAATATTCATGAGAAGCTAAATAACCAGCTGTGAGACTATTGTAGGAAGAAGTTTGCCGAGAAAACCAGTAAGCTTCCTCAAACTCTTAAGATTCTTTGCCCCAAATAGGGCATAGATCTACTTCTAACACCCAAATGCATAACTAGAATAATAACTGAATCTTAAAAAATAATAGGTTGGCAAGATGGTGAAGCTACACCAATCTCGTCCCAGGACCAATCTGAAATTTCAATTTAATGAGGGAGGAATCACCTGAATAACCAATAGAATACCAGCTGGAAAGAAGCCTTATAACCACAGACAGAACAGAAGAGGCTGCTTCATCACAACGTGACTGACTGACTATACTACCCAAGCGGCATCCCCTAGAGGGCTGTCATAGCCCGGTCCATGAGAATCAGTCTACCCTGACCAGTGGAGCCTGAGCTCGATGGCAGAACACATACTAACTGGATTACAACTGAATCGACCTGTCCTGTTCAGTGGTCCCTAAATCTGGCAAGTGATCATAGGTTGATTGGGTTACAACTGAAGTAATCTGTCCCACACAGTGGCGCACAGATTAACTGCATTAAAAACTGAAGGGCACAAAGACAATGGATCTCTAGTTGGCTCCAATGGGCTGACTAGGCCAAGACAATTGAATGATCTGACTTCACCGGAGGGGGATCCAGGAAGTAAAGAAAGTGCAACTCTACATGACAGAAGGACACAAAACAAAGACAGGAACTCAAAAAAGCCCAATCTAAAAAACAAAAAGAGTTAACTAAAATGAGGAGAAAAAGAAACAGTCCATCACCGAAAGGCAATGAGGAATCCCCAGAAAGATTGCTAAATGAAACAGAAGCAAACAAACTAACAAACATGAAATTCAAAATAATGATATAAAGAAGCTCAATGAGCTAGGTGAGCTTAAAGAAAACAACAAACAACTCCAGGGAAACAATGAAGAACTCCAGAGAAGCTACAATGAACTTACTAAGAACTACACCAGCATTAAAAAGGACATAGAAACTATCAATAAGAGCTAGGAGGAAATGAAGAATACAATTTACAAATTGAAGAATACAGTAGTAGGAATCAAAGCAGGCTAGAGGAAGCAGAGGATCAATTGATGAGCTGGAGAACAACATAGAAAAAAATTCCCAGAGACTGCAATAAAATGACAAATAAGTGAAAAAGAAAGAAGAGGTTTTAAGAGCTTCAGGACAACATAAAATGCAATAATATCCATATCATAGCATATTAGAAAGAGAAGAGAAGCAAGGGATGGAAAACCTGTTTGAAAAAGTAATGACAGAAAACTTCCCTCATTTGATGAGCCAAAAACATCTCTCATTCTCAGGAAGCACAAAGGGTCCCAATGAAGGTGAACAAAGTAAAAAAAAATTTTTAAAAATTAAAAACCACTGGAAGACACATCATAATTAAAATGACAAATTTCAAAGACAAGGAGAGTCCTAAAAGCATCAAGAGAAAAACAGCTAATAATATAGAAGGGGGCTCCGATAAGATTATCAACTGATTTCTCAACAGAAATACAACAAGCCAAAAGGGAATAGCAAAAAATATTCCAAGTAATGAAAAACAAAGGCTTGCAACTGAAATTACCCTACCTAGCAAGGCTCTCATTCAAAATGGAAGGTGACAGAAGGAGTTTCCCAGAAAAAAGAAGCTAAAAGAATACATCTCCACCAAACCAGCATTGCCAGAAATGCTGAAGGGGCTGCTTTAAAAAGATGAAGAAATAGAGAGAGACAGAGATGAACAAAGGGGAAAAATGCCAATGAATAACTACCTGTCATCAACAACCTTAAAGCAAACAGACTAAATGCAACAATCAAAAGACATGGGGTAGCTTAATAAATAAGAAAACAGGACCCACATATATGATTTCTTCAAGAGACCCACCTCAAAACAAAAGATTAACACAGATCGAAAGTGAAGGGATGGAAAAATATGTATCAAGCAAATGGCCATGGAAAAAAAAGCTTAGGTAGCAATACTTAATATCAGACAAAACAGATTTTACAATGAAGGCCATAAAAAGAGACAAAGAAGGACATTTCAGAATACTTACGGGAACAATCCAACAAGAAGAAATAACCCTTATAAACATACATGCACCCAACATAGGAGCACCTAAATATATAAGGAAAATCTTGGAGAACTTCAAGAAGGATATAAACAGCAACACACTCATAGTAGGGGATTTTAATAACCCATTATCAACAATGGACAGATCTTCCAAGCCAAAAAACTCCAAGGATATTATAGCATTGACCAACACTCTAGATGAAATGGACTTAATTGACCTATATAAAACTATTCACACCAAAAAAGTGAAATACACATTCTTCTCTAATGCACATGGAACAATCTCTAAGATAGACCACATGGAAGGACACAAAATAATCCTCCACAAATTCAAGAAAACTGAAATCATATTAAACATCTTCTCAGATCATGATGGCATGAAACTAAAAACCAACCTCAAGAAAAAAAAACAAAAACGTTCTAATTCATGGAGACTGAACAACATGCTATTAAGTAATGAATGGGTTAATAATGAGATCAAAGAAGAAATCAAAAAGTTTCTAGATGAGTACACAACAGCCCAAAACCTGTGGGACACAGCAAAGACAGTCCTCAGAGGGAAGTTCATAGCAATATAGGCCTACCTAAAAAGGATAGAAGAAACTCATACAAACAACCTAACCATAAAGCTACAAGAACTAGAAGAGCAACAACAAACAAAGCCCAAAGAAAGTAGAAGGAAGGAAATTATCAAGATCAAAGGAGAACTAAATGACATGGAGACTGAAAGTGCAATTCAAAGGATCAGTAAATCCAGGAGCTGGTTCTTTGAAAAGATAAACAAAATTGACAAACCTTTAACCAGACTCATCAAGAAAATGAGAGAAAGGACCGAAATAAACAAAATCAGAAATGACAGAGGAGGAATCACAACTGATACCACAGAAATACAAAGGATTTTAAGAAATTACTACATACAACTATATGACAAGAAATTTGACAACCTGAGGAAAATGAACAAATTTCTGGAAATGTATAATCTTCCAAAACTAAATCAGAAAGAAGCAGAATGCCTGAGTAGACCAATAACCAGTGAAATTGAAGTAGTAATCAAAAAACTCCCAGCACACAAGAGCCCCAGACCTGATGGTTACACGGAAAATTTTACCAAAAATTTAGGGAAGAACTAACTCCTATACTTTTCAACCTATTCCAAAAAGTCCAAGAAGAGGGAAGACTCCTAAGCTCTTTCTATGAGGCCAGTATTATCCTAATTCCAAAACCAACCACGTCAACACACAAGAAAGAAACTAGAGGCCAGTACTGCTGATGAACATAGATGCTAAAATTCTCAACAAAATATTGGCAAACTGGATCCAGCAATACATTAAAGAGATCATACACCATGATCAAGTGGGATTCATCCCAGGGATGCAAGTATGGTAAAACATCCACAAATCAATAAATGTAATATACCACATAAACAAAATAAAACCATATGATCATATCATGGGGATCCTGAAAAAGCATTTGATAAAGTATGGCATCCATTTATGAAAGAAAAAAAAAAAAGCTCACCAAAAAAAGAATAGAGGGAGCATTCCTCAATATAGTAAAGCCCATATACAAGAAATACATAGTCAATATCACATTTAATGGAAAATAACTCAAAGCCTTTCCCTTAAGACCAGGAACTAGACAAAGGTGTCAGCTTTCACCACTTTTATTTAGCATAGGATTGGAAGTTCTGGCTACAGCAATCAGACAAGGAAAAGACATAAAAGGCATTCAATTTGGAAAAACAGAAGTTAAACTGTCATTATTTGCAGATGACATGATACTGTACACAGAAAACCATATAGACTCCACCAAAAAACTACTCAACCTAATCAGTGAACTGGCAAAATAGCAGAATGCAAAGTCAATACTCAGAAATCAAAGGAATTTTTGTATACCAACAATTATATATCAGAAACAGAAAGTAAAACAAAAAAATAGCCTATTTACTATAGCAACAGGAAAAATAAGGTACCGAGGAATAAACTTAACCAAGGAGATAAAAGACATGTACTTGGAAAACTACAGAACACTTAAGAAAGAAATTAAGGAAGATACAAATAAAAGTAGCATATACCATGTTCATGGATGGGAAGAATTAACATCATTTAAATGTCCACACTACCCAAAACAATTTATAGATTCAACGCAATCCCAATTAAAATACCAATGACATATTTCAGATATAGAAAAAAAATACTTCAAAAATTTACATGGAGCCTAAATCAACCATGAATAGCTACAGCAATCTTGAGAAAGAAGAACAAACTAGGAGGAATCACAATACCAGGTGTCAAACCATACTACAAGGCCACTGTAATCAAAACAAGTTTGTCTGGTACATAAGAATAGACATGTAGAACAGTGGAACAGAATAGAGAGCCCAGAAATAAACCCAGGACTCTATGATCAATTAATATTCAAGAAAAGGGGAAGGAGCATAAAATGGAGTGAAAATAGCTTTCTCAACAAGTGGTGTTGGGAGAATTGGACAAGGGCATGCAAAAAAAAAAAAAAAAAAAAAGAATAAAGGTAGACCACCAACTTACACCATACACCAGAATAAAGTCAAGATGGATAAAAGACTTAAACATAAGCAGTGCCATCATAGAAGTCCTAGAGAAAACACAGGCAATAACATTTCAGATATTCCATGCAGCAATATTTTCACTGATACTTCTGCAAGGGCAAGGGAAATAAAGGAACAAATAAACAAATGGGACTACACCAAATTGAAAAAGCTCTGCTCAGCTGAAGAAAACATCAGCAAAACAGAAAGGGAGCCAACTGTATGGGAAAACATATTTGTCAATGACACCTCAAACAATGGTTTGATCTCCAAAATATATAAAGTACTAATATGACTCAGCACCAGGGAGACAGACAGCCCAATCAAAAAATGGGCAAAGGGCTGAACAGACACTTCTCTGAGGAGGACATACAGAGGGCCCAAAGGCATATGAAAGAATGCTGAACATCACCAGCCATCAGGGAGAAGCAAATTAAAACCACAATGAAAGGTGCCAGCCTGCGAACCCAAAGGTGGCTGGTTCGATTCCCTAGCCAGGTCACATAATAAGGGTGCAAGCCATGTCTCCAGTCAGCACCATGGCTGAAGGCAGGTGAAAGGCAACCATACCTGATGTCTCTCTCCCTCTCTGCCTCTCTCCCTTCCTCTCTCTCTGAAATAAAACAAAAAACAAAAAAACACAACAAGATACCACCTCACACTGGTCAGAATGGCAATCATTAACAAAACGAACAACAAGTACTGATGAGGATGTAGAGAAAAGAGAACCCTGGTGCATTGTTGGTGGGAATGCAGACTAGTGCAGCCATTATGGAAAACAGTATGGAATTTCCTCAAAAAACTAAAATTTGAACTGCCTTTTGACTCAGTGATTCCCCTGCTAGGATTATACCCAAAGAACCCTGAAACACCAATTCAGAAGAACTTATGCACCCCTATGTTCATAGCAGCACTATTTACAACAGCCAAGTGCTAGAAACAGTCGAAGGGCCCATCACTGGATGCATGGATCAAAAAACTTTGGTACATTTACACAATGGAATACTACACAGCAGAAAGAAAGAGGTTTTTTGATCCAATCATCCACTGATGGGCACTTAGGCTGTTTCCAGCACTTGGCTATTGTAAATAGTGCCGCTATGAACATAGGTGTACATAGGTTCTTATGAATTGGGGAATGGGTGGGTGGGGAGGGGGACAGAGGGGAGCAAAAAGGAGATGGATGTAATACAACAACAATTAAAAAAAAAAAGAAAGAAAGAAAGGAGGAACTCCTACCATGCAACAGCATGGATGGAACTGGAGAATATTATGCTTAGTGAAATAAGCCAGTCAGTGAAAGACAAATACCATATTATCTCACCTAAAACAAGAGACTAATGAACAAAACAAACAAACAAACAAAATCGACCCAGAGGCATGGAAATAAGGAACAGACTTTCAGTGTGCACAGGAGTAGTGGAAAGGTAGAAAGAGGCAAATAAGAGGAACAGTTTAGTCAAGGAACTAGCATGGATGACCTAAGGACATTGACAACATGTGGGATTGACTGTGGGAGAGGGAATAGGGAAGGTGGAGCAGGGGAAAGCAGTGTGAGAAAAATGGTATAAATGTAATACAACAATAATAAAATAATAAAAAATAAATTTAAAAATATTCTGTTAAACTAACGTCAAATTCAAAACATTTAATAACCTTTGTAATACAGGCACTAACCCACAAGATTAGTTGCCAACTTACGTCCCTATAGGTGGGAACGTACCAAATAAATTTTAGCCTTCATAAAACTGTTTACAATGACCTGTAGTTGAATATGGATTCTGAATAGGCAGGAAAACACAGGAAGATGGAAAAATTAACAGTAGTTACAAAGTATTTTTATGAATTGACAATAGGTCCCCAGTCTTGGAAAACCCGAAGATGGAACAGAAAGATGACTAGGTAGCCTGGAAGCCACCTACCATATACTGGACACCTCACAACAACCTACTAGCAGCTACATTCATGGTCCTGGAGAGTCTCTAAGTGTTCATTTGGTACCGTCTGCAAATCCTAATTCCATGTCAGGAAGTCTGGGCTTAGTTTTGGTTGCATTCTCTGCCTCTCTGTCCTTCTCCTTTTTCTTTCTCTCCCATTACCCTTCCACCCTAGCATAAATTTGGGTCCTGCTGGTTCAGACTAACAATATCCGTTGGGCAGCAACTATCTAATAGGCTAATGGACAACAATAAGCACTTGTATTTTCTTACAAGGTGAAGGTAAATTATGGCACTTGAACAATGATCTTAGTATCTAATTTTTACTGTGTGTTTACTATAAGCCAGTTTCAATTTTATCTTTTCATTTTCAGGCCTTAAGACAAAAAAGGAGGAAATTCTTATTCATACATAGAGGGTTTTTTTCTAAAACCATAATGTCATGCTATAAAAACAGGACCTATTATGGGTTGAACTGCATCCCCTGAAAATTCATATATTGAAGTCCTAGTCCCCAGTACCTCAAAATGCAACCTTATTTAGAAAAATGATCATTGCAGATGAAATTAGTTAAGATCAGGTCTTAATAGAATAGGGTAGGCCCTAAATTTGATATGACTTATAAAGAAGGAAAATTTGGACACAGACACACACAGGGAAACATCATGTGTACATGAAGGCAAAACACTGTGATGATGCTAACCCAAACCAAAGATCACCAGATATTGCCTAAAAGCTAAAAGCTACCTACCAAAAGCAAAGGGAGAGGCCTGGAACAGATTCTCCCTCACAGCCCTCAGAAGGAATCAATCCTGTTCACATCTTGGTCTCAGATTTCTAGATTCCAGAACTGTGAGAAAGTAAGTTTCTGTTGGTTAATCCACCCAGTCTATGGTACTGTGCTATGGCAGCCCTAGCAAACTAATACAAGACCCAAAAGAATAAGAAGCAGCAAACAAAAGGTCAGATAAGCCTGGGGTGGAAAAGTTCAGAGAACAGAGGTTCTGCGCTTGCATTTCTAGTTGATTATGAGGAACTATCAAGTTCAAGGCCAACTTAGTCCTTCCTCCCAGTGCTCTCTGCCTGCAGATCACACTGACCTTTTCTGGATTCCATAATCCATCCTTTTGGAGCTTCACACAGGCTGCTCCCTCTTCCTCAACTCTCCTGACTATCCCTGTCTCACACATTTGCTTACTGAAAGTCCCATAATTCTAGATGTTTGTTCAACAATCATTTCTTCAGTCAGATCCCCTACCCTGCCAGAAATACTCAAAGGACACAGTTCCCTCCTTCATAACTATTGTCACATGTCTCACTATGTGTCAAGGACATGAATTACATGCTTTCCCCTGGACTGCAGGATCCATGAAGACAGGACCATAACCACTTTGCTCTTCATGACCCACATGCTACATGCTCATATGACTATAACACACTGTTAGGTAGTTGACATACAGCAAATACATGATCAATAATGTCTAGTTCTATGTCTTTGGATTTCTAATCTCACAGGTTCTAATCTCCAGCAGATATGCCAATGCCCTGTTTGCAACTCAAAAGCTATCTTACCAATCAGTTTGGCTTCTTGTCTTAATCCACATTTTACAAGTGGGCTCTTCTTTGTTCATACTGCCAAAGAGTACTAGAGATTCTTTCTCGTGAGCCTAGGGTGCCTTGAGAGCTCTCCCTTACAGTGCTTCTCAGATTTGCAGCTACCATCCCCTTCCACTCACCTCATTTGGTCACTACCTTAATCTTCCTGCCTCCAGTGTCTAAGCCATCATCATACACCCAGCATGCCAGGGTAAACAGGCTGTGCTACTCCTATAGCTAAACTCCTTTTACAATGAAATTTAAGCAGAAATCCAACACATAAAAATGATTACCGCAAAATATCTGGCTTTGGGGTAGGGTAGCTATGGAGGGATTTAGGAGAGGTAGGTGTTCCTCCCATGCACTTGGCCTCCCGCTCTTCTCCATGTCATACCTCCATAGCTATCCCAGCCCCCTAGCAAACCTTGATGCATCTCCAGGCAACCTAGAACTCTTCAAAACAACTTAGAAATCACTGGTCCATCTGGTTAAACCTAAACTTTTCTAGTAATGAACTCAAAACTCTCAAATGCTTAACAAAAAAAAAGATGTTATTGATTTACTTTTAGAGAGAGTGGAAAAGAGGAGGAAAGAGAGGAGAGAAATACCAAGCAGCTGCCTCTTGCACACCCTGGTCCGAGACCTAGCCCACAATCCCAGGGCATATGCCCTGACAGGAACCAAATCAATGACCTTTTGGTCCACAGGCTGGCATTCAATCCATTAAGCCACACCAGCCAGGGCAAAATAAGTTTTAAATATGGGTACTTCATTCCCTGGATCCAATCTTCTATGCCATATGCATTTTTTCATTTATTCCTGTGTCTGACACTTGTTGCTGTCCAATTGGAGAGTCACAGAGACTAACTTTGCCCATCAAGAAATGAAAATGTAGTAGATGAGAGAACTGTGATAATATATGTAAGAATAATAGTGATAATAAAAATAATAGGCAATATTTACCATGGGGCTGAACCAACAGAAATAAGCATTAGCCTTCAGAACAACCCTAACAATAAGAAGGGCCTGATTGTTATCCCAATTTTAAGAATGAAGAAACAGATCACACACATAGAAAGCCAAATACAGAGTCAAAAATCAGATGTTTTGACTATGTTGAAGAAGATTTTGTACCCTGCATTTTCATATCTGCATTATTTACAAAAGTAAAACATGGAAACAAATTAAGTGTCCATTAATGAATAAATGAATAAATAAGTTGTGATGCACACACACACCAGAATTTTCATTCAGATACTAAAACAAAACAAAAAAGGAAATCCTGCCACATGTAACAACATAAATGGACCTCGAGGGTACTATGCTAAGTGAAATAAGTCAGATAAAGACAAATGTTGTCTTATTCCATTTATATGTGGAATCTTTTAGATGAGATCAGGTGTGTTCAATGTGGTATGACCATAGATCATAGACCATATATGTGGGATCTTTTATAAAAAATTACCCAAGCTCATAGAAAGAGATTAAACTTGTGGTTACCAGAGGCAGGGGGTGGGAAGAGTGGGATTGAATGAAGGTAGTCAAAGGGTACAAACTTCCAATTATTAGATAAAAGAATATATATTAAGAATGCTGTGGGGGAATGGGCAGGGCAGGGGAAAGCAATGGGGAGTGAGGATTTAATTGAGACAACTGTAATATAACAATAAAAAAATGCTAAGAATGTTATGTACAATAGGATGACTATAGTTAAAACTGCTGTAAAACATCTATGAAAATTGTGAAGAGTAAATCCTAAGAGTCATTATCACAAGGAAAACAAGCACATTCTTTTTTTGGTATCTATTATGATGATGAATGTTAACTAAACTTATGGTAGTTATTTCAAAGCACATATAAGTCAAACCATCATGTTGTACACCTTAAAGTGAATCTATTTTATGTCATCATATTGCAAATCAGCTGTTTTGTAATCTTTTATGTGATAAAAGATGCAGCCATGGGAGAGGTTCAGCATACCATGCAGAGACAAATGGGAGAACCTCAGAGTTGTCAGGAGGCAATAAGCCAGAGCAAATGGAGAAAACAAAGGCTAAACCAGCCTTTACTAAAATTTCTGCAGAAAAGGTAAGGCAGGTAAGGCAAGTTAGGCTTGAATAGTATTAATAATTTCAGCAGGTTCTAAATCTTAGAAGCAGACACTAGATGCCTGATACCAGGCCCTTGGATGATTAAAGCAAAGAAATATTGTCTCCTGGGTGCACAGGAGGTTTGGCCCTGGATTACTTTGATATCAAACGCATGTTCCTAGTTGGGCTCTTTGCTATGTCTACAAATGACTGGCTTCAGGAAGAGACAGCCTCTCCCTCGCCAGAGATTTTTGAAATTTTCAGGGGAAAAAAAAAAATGTTGAACCAGATATATACATAATTAAAAATATAGACAATACATTAAATTATGTGACTTCAAACTTCCAACACTATGCCAGCTGCATCCCCAGTGGTGCAGTAAAGTGCAACCCTACAACCAGGGGACACAGCCACAGACCTGGAATGTTAGAAAAGGTTTCATAGAAAAAGGCAGCAACTTCAAGTGGGTAACAAAGGGGAAGCAGAAATTTGCAAGAGAATAAGAATGGAAGAGGGGCTTTCCAGTAAAATGGAATGGCTCATAGAAAGGTAAGCAGGCCAACTAGGTCCAATTGCCTAGATGTTGCTAGCACAAGATTCCTGGGAAAGCACAGTAGGATGAGAGGAGAGACAAGGCCATGTGCAGAGTCTGAAAGGACCACTAAGATCAGGGCAAAAATCCTAAATTTTCAGAGTTAGGAGTATAGTGACAAGAACTATGAATAGACAGGCATTTATTTCAGGAGTACATATATAACAGAAAAGTTGAGTACCCACAATATGCCCAGAAGTCCCAAATATCAATTTAGAAAAAACTCCACAGAAATACTGGCAAATACACAAGCAGGTAATAATAGAAGAATAACATAAATTTCCAGTAATCATACAAAAGCTGCTCACTTCATCTTTGTCAGTAATCAGGAAAATGCAAATTAAAACCAAAGAGATAACATTATACCCACTAGATTATCCAAAGTTTCAAAATCTACCAAAATCATTATTAGCAAAGATGTGATCAATCACAAGACATATTTGTATAGACTGGTGGTGGAATTATAAATTAGTAAAAACATTTTGCAAGACAGGTTGATTACATTCCATGTTGGAGTTGCTATACCCTAAGATACAGGATATACTCTAGAGAGACTCTTGCTTAAAACACATTAAAAAAAAAAAAAAAAAGGGAACCAACTGTATGGGAAAACATAATTGCCAATGATACGTCAGACAAGGGTTTGATCTCCAAAATATATAAAGAACTAATGTGACTCAACACCAGGGAGACAGACAGCCCAATTAAAAAATGGGCAAAGGACCTGAACAGACAACTCACTGAGGAAGATACACAAATGGCCCAGAGGCATATGAAAGAATGCTCAACATCATTAGTCATCAGAGAGATGCAAATTAAAACCACAATAAGATACCACCTCACACCGGTCAGAATGGCAATCATCAACAAATCAACAAACAACAAGTGTTGGCAAGGATGTGGGGCAAAGGGAACCCTGGTGCACTGCTGGTGGGAATGTAGGTTGGTGCAGCCACTGTGGAAAACAGTATGGGGTTTCCTTAAAAAACTAAAAATGGAACTGCCTTTTGATCCAGCAATTTCACTACTTGGACTATATCCAAAGAATCCTGAAACACCAATTCATAAGAACCTATGTACACCTATGTTCATAGCGGCACTATTTACAATAGCCAAGTGCTGGACACAGCCTAAGTGCCCATCAGTGGATGATTGGATCAAAAAACTTTGGTACATTTACACAATGGAATACTATACAGCAGAAAGAAAGAAGGAATCATACCCTTTGCAACAACATGGATGGAACTGGAGATTATTATGCTTAGTGAAATAAGCCAGTCAGTGAAGGACAAATATCATATGATCTCACCCATTACAGGACAATAATGAACAAAACTAACAAGCAAAATAGAACCAAATATATGAATACAGTGAATAGGCCTTCCGTGGTCATCAGTGGTCAGGGGGAAGGGGGTTGGGGGGAGGGGGAAGGAAGAGGCAAGGAAGGGGAGCAGTTTAGACAAGAACCTAGTATAAAGGAACCATGAACATGGACAACAGGTGGGATTG